>PVJH01012631.1:0-63631 GCA_004026705.1 Nesogale talazaci | reverse complement strand
CAAAGTTTTTAAAAGAAAATTTAAATATAATAATTTTTTACCTTTTGTATTACTTAATAGTATATTTAACCATTTTTATGAGTTTTCACTATTTTGAGAAATAGAGTAATAGCCAAGAATCCCACTGGTCTCTGGTAAGTTGTTGGAATAGATAATGTGATATGAAATTCATTTCAACCTCATACCCTCTGTCTCATTGAGATCAATAAACAATGAAAACCTTTACCACACCAGCATTGAATATTTTAATATTGTCATTTAAGTGTGTTTCCTTACCAGCACAAGCAGATTTTAGCAAATTAATTGACATATAAAGTTTTTTTAATTTCTCATAAATTTTTCAAAACAGAAAAGATATTTCATTTCAAACAAAATATCTTTCAGTAAAATGCTTCCTGAGTTCTTCCAGAGATAAAAGAACCAGAGTGTTCATTAAATTACTAAGCCATTAATTCTGTAAACTCAGATCTAAAACATAAGCTACTTATGAGATAACACTCACCCTTCAGAGTGACTTCTTTTCTGCCTGAAATTGGTTCACTTTAGAGACTTTTTGTTTTCTTGCAAAAAAAGATAATTTTCTATTGCAGTCTCTGCCTTTTTATGGTGAGTGATTCTGTACTTGATTGAAACATAGAGTATTTAGAAAGTAAGACTATCTCCTAGCAGAAAACTCCCTTCTAGAGTACAAATACTTTGAAACGTCCTATTGTTTTGGGTTATTTGTGCTAGTAACAATTGCATGAGTACAGATAACACAGTCAATGTTTAGGGAAGTTTTTTCTTTTAAGGTGAAATATAGAGACCATTGGTAAACAACTAAGTGCAAGTCCTTTGCCAAAAAAAAAAAAAGTAAGTCTCAACAGAAAAGACAAGAAAGTACAGAATAGTGTGTGTGTGATGTATCACAGTGAAGTTTATGTTCTACCCAATATGGAGGCAGAATCCCACTTTAATGTCAATTGAGATAAATAAGCCTTTAATGATCAAATTCAATGACAAATTGATAAAGGTAACTATCATTTTCCATAGTCTGAAGGTAACAAAAGTAAGTTTAAATGCACAATTAGAGCAGCACTTCAAGGAATTGTAAGTTAAAGTCATTTTGAAAAATTTGTGTTTTAGGCAGTCATCGCTCAAGAAAGTGAAGATGTGAGAGACTACAATTTGAGAAGCAGAAGGCGGTCAAGGCCAAATATGCTCCACTGAATCTGAAGTATGAGAATCTGGATCACACAGCTGATGTTCAGTTACATGCATGGGGGTCTCTTCTGGAGGAAGCATTTGAGCAGTGTGCAATGGCCATGTTTGGCTACATGACAGACACTGGGACTGTTGAGCCTCTGCACACAGTGGAAGTTGAAGCCTGAGGAGATGATTTGCATTCACTCCTGTTTCACTTTCTGGAGGAGTGGCTCTGTAAGTTCAGTGCTGATGAGTTCCTCATACCCTGGAAGTGAAAGTACTCAGCATTGATCAGAGTACCTTCAAATTACGATCAACTGGATGGGAGAAGAATTTTCATTGTCCAAGCACCCTCAGGGGACAGAAGTCAAGGCATTAACATATTCAGTGATGCAGGTCTATAATGAAGAGAAGCCAGAGGTTTATGTCATCATTAACATCTGAGATGCAGAGAAGAGGTGCCTCAGAAGAGCTGTTCTTTCTGAGAAGATAGCCACAACTTAACTTGTACATTAAATGGAAACATCCAGAACAAAAATCCAGAACAGACTTGGTCAGTGGTGCTCGAAAAGCCAAACCTTAAAGGATTCTTTAAGTGGCAAGGATGGGGTCTCCCTTGGGTGGCTCGCACTCTTCTTTGGAACACTGATGTGAGCCGCACTGTTGTGCCCTCCCCTCAGTGAGGGCTAGCTGGGGGTGCTCTGCTCCTCTAAGTGCCCTGTTCTTACCAAGCCCACTTTGGGAGGGGAGGGGGAAGTACAAGAATTTGAGAAAATATATTCTTATGCCTAAGATTTTGTTCTTCCAAGTTGGTTAAAGCAAAGAAATGACAAGTTCATGGGGAAAAATGTGTTTTAATTCAGATTTTTGAGGGAATCAAGGCTCTAGGTAAATATTTAGCTGAAATTTTATTGATATGGGGTTTGAGATGAGGATCTAAGAGCAATGGTTCAAATAGAATCAACAGAAACTGAGAGTGTCCTGCACAAAAAGCATAAAAATATTTGAAAGAAGAGTATAGCCCAAATAGTGATCTTATAATGAAGCACCAAAATGAGAAAAATGGAAAAGAAAGAAAGGGGGATTTGATATGTGTACATGTTCATTAGACCTGATTAACAATTTGGAGTCCATCTCTGAATATTTGTAAAAATTCAGTTAATGTGAAATCAAACTGTCACATGTGGGTTTGTTTTTTTAGCTATATGCACACAATTCATCTAAAAATCAATATTATAGACATCAAGAGAAAATAGTGTTCACAAAATAGTGCCTCAGAAAAGTTAGTGTTACCATAATTAAGTTCTTGTCTTTTACCAAGAGAAAAATACTCTGGTCAGATATGGAAGCAATGTTGGAGAATTGTATTAGAAGCTTCTAGGAGTAAACATATGTGCCCAGAGGCTTGAAAGTTCCTGCAGGATGTGAAAGATTCAGGGAATTGCAACCCATCATGCTCTGTTCATATTAGACTTGGGTCGTGTATGCAAGGGGCTCTGGGTAATATAGTTTAAAGAGTGAAATGTGATCCACAAGATGGCATGGGCCCTCTTTTTCTGAAACAATATAAACCAAAAACCAAACTCACTATCATCAACACACTTCTGATTCAGTGTGACTCTATAGGATATAATAGAACTGCCTTTGTGGATAATTTATTTAGGGAGTAGAATAATTCAGAGATTTCACTAACAGAAAAAAAAAGAGGTTTGGTGTAGGAACTTCTCTAAGTTTTCATGCCACAAGGGAACCATTTTCTCCTTGGTCTCTTGTTTATTAAGTGTCTCTACTTTTGTTTCCTGCCTAGTTACAGTCTTTGCCTCACCTTGAGTTTGTTCTGAAAATACCTTATATACTTGTGTATAAGACGAGTTTTCTATCACATTTTTATACTGAAAAAGTCCCCCTTGTCTTACACTTGAGTAAGGGTTCCCCTTACCTACCCTTGATAGAAGTTTCTCATCCTTTCTCCTCCATTCTTGCTCCCCTCTCCCCTACCCATCCTCAATATTTTATAAATTACTATTGTTTTGGCATATCTTACACTGTCCGACATCTTCCCTTGCACACTCCTCCAATGTCTGTCGGCCAGATAGGAGGTTCTTTGTAGATCCCTGTAGTTGGCTCCCTCTCTCTACCCCACCTTGTCTCCACCCAGCCGGTAACTCCACTCTCTCCACTGGCCCTACGGATTCATCTGTCCTGGGTTCCCTGCATTTCCAGGTCCCATCTGTACCAGTGTACCTCTCCAGTCCAGCTAGATTTGTAAGATAATTAGAACTATGGTAACTAGGGGGAGAAAGCCTTCAGGAACTAGAGGAAAGTTGTATGCCTCATAGCTACCTCACTATACCTTGACTGGCCCATGTCCTCCCCATGACTCCCTTGTAAAGCGGTGGTGGTCAGTTGCCCACCAGTGGGCCTTGGGGTCCCCTCCCTGCTCTCCTCCTCATTCATAGTAATGTGATTCTTGTTCTTTGATGTTTGATGCTCCCTTTCACCTCTTATGATCACACAGACTAGTGTGCTTCTTACATGTGGGTTTTGCTACTTTTGCACTAGATGGCCACTTGTTCATCTTCAAACCTTTAAGATCCCAGATACTTTATCATTTGGTGGCTTGGTGCCATCAGTTTCCTCCATTCTGTCTGCCTCTGAACCCTTTTGTCTTCAGCGACCATGTCGAGAGGGTGGGCACATAATGATATGATTTTTGTTCTTTGATGCTTGATTCCTGATTGTTTTTACACCTCATGGTCACATAGGCTGGTGGGCTTCTTCAATAGTGGGCTTTGTTGCTCCTGGGCTATATGACCATTTGGCCATCCTCAAGCCTTTAAGCCTTTAAGACCTCAGACACTATATCTTTTGATAGCCGGGCACATCAGGTATCTTCACCACTTTTCCTCATGTTCCCACCTGCCCTCAGTGATCATCTCAGGAAGGTACACACACTACAATACGGTTTTTCCCATTTAATGCCTGAGACCTGATCCCTTCGACACCTTGCAACCATATTGTAAGTGTGCTTCTTCTGTGTGGGCTTGTAGACTTCTCAGCTAGATGGCCGTTTGTTTATCTTCAGGCTTTGAGACTCCAGACTCTATATCCTTTGACAGCTGGGTGTCATCAATTTTTCTTCACCTCATTTGCTTATTCACTTATTTGACTTCAGTGCTTGTATAGGGTCTGTGAGCATCATGGTATACTAACTTCTTAGAACAAAGTGTCCCTGTATTGAGGGAGTGTAAATAAACCTTTCAAAGACTGTGCGCAAAAGATATGGCATGAATGGATGTCATCTGGCCAAGCCTGACTGAAAAAAATTGGAAATCTGATGATGCCTGACATAGAATTGATAGCAAAATGGGTTCATGATGCATGGGAAGAGATTCCAGAGAACATAGTGCAAGGCACCTTCAAGAAATGTGGCATTAGTAATGCCATGGGTGGTGGTGAAGATAGTGCTTTGTATGAGAACGACAGCAGTGAAAGTGGTAACTACACACTCAGTGATAATGACAATATCTATATTGATAACCTGACAACAGCTAAAGCAGAAGCTCTGTTTAGACATGCAGATGATGATGATGAATCCAGTTTTGAAGGATTTTAACTCTTGTGTTTTAGCTAGATTCTGATTGAGCTAAGACTTTCGTACTTCTAAAGTTACTGTTAAAGCCATATTGTTTTTGTTGACCCTCTTTTCCACTTACAGAGCTAGTGTACTATTTTTTCTTTGAAATAAATGTTCAAAAACATTTAACTTGGTAATGCCTTAATTAATGTAATTTAATTGATATTTATTTTTATTTGGAAATTTACCAGTAGTTGTTGCATTTACCATGCTAGGTGCATACTTGTGTCAATTAGCATCCCCAGTTTTTTGTGGTCAAATTAGGTGTCTTGTCTTATATTAGAGTCAACTTGTATTTGAGTATATAAGGTACCTTCCATAGTTTCCTCCATTCACCCAACCCAACTGTGTTTATCTAGCATTGTCACAGAAAATCTGAAAGTGTGCAATGTAACCAAGCTTGTTGTTGACATTATTGTAGTCAAACAATTTAAGGGTAAGATCTGACAACGGCATTAAGGTACATATTTCACAAATTAAGTGACACTTCTTGATTTGTGTGAACGAAATGGATCAGCAAAAGAGAAAAGCCAGAAACTGCCAGACTGCTTCTCTTAGAGAAGCATATTTTGTGAGAACTAGTCAATAATCTTGTACTTCTATAAATCATTCCTCATTAATCCATGGTTTAATAAATTATAAATACTTTAAAGATTTCTTGCATTAAAAAAAGAAAATAGGAAAAGATATTTCCTTTACCAGCAGGTTTTGGAGCCACATTCTGAGTTATGAGCCTAGCCATGTGCCTGAATAAATTAATGTTTTCCATGCTGCTATTTATCTGTAAATTTATTGTTAATACTGTTTTCCTAACTAATATTGTGCAGTGAATAGGTATGAACTATTATTAGCCCTTGTTTTACATTCAAGGTACAGTAAGGAAAATAAAATGAAGAATTATTAACACAAAACACGTTGCTGTCTAGTCCATTCCAACTAACAGTCATGATAGAAGTCATAGAACTTTCCAACAGGGTTGACAAGACTGTACTCTTTATGGCAGCAGATTTGCCACATCTTTCATCTCCCATAAGGTGACATAACTGCTATGCTATTAGGGGACCTTGACAGGTGAATAGGGTCTTATGTTTTTTTTATAAGAGATGATCCTGACTAGACCACCAGAATTATCTGATAAAGGAAAGTTGAGTTTTATCATAATATAAAAAGAGAGAAATTGGCGTTGGTAGAATTTTCTAATACTTCAGCATGATGAAACAGAAGAGGATAGTTGAAAAACTGGGGAATTTGGGCTCAAATGAGTATATAAAGTTAATGTCTCAAATTAGGAAACTTATTGTGGTATAAAATTTATGCCACAATAAACAGAATAGATTAACATGGCTCCATGATATTAGTTGCTAAGTTTACTGATTTTTGATGAGCAGACAGATGAAAATCTGTTTCCCTATTGCAAGACTGACATTGCTTGCTGTTTTCTAAAGAAAATCCCCAAATATGGAGTGCTACACGAATTTGTGTGCCATCCTTGCACAGGGGCCATGCTAATCTTCTCTGTATCATTCCAATTTTAGTACCACCAAATCAAGCACTAATCTTTCAAAATAAAAATTATTTTGATAAATGTGTTTGTTTAAATTTTCTGAAGAGAATGAAATTATTGTTTGCAAATCTAAAATCAGAGACATTTGAGCCTTAAGTCTTGGCATGAAATGAGACTGCCTTTGGAATTCTGATAAAGTTATAAGGGTAGTGGAAGAGAAAAGGATCAGCAAAAACTTTCAAAGATTCATGCTCAGGTCCTCAGTCTGGGAGCTGTGCCATATGTCTGCTTTCTCCTATGCCCTTCCTGCTGTGAGAACTACCTCAGTGGAATTCATGTTGTTCTTATCCTTTTGTGTTTAGCTAACTTAACTCAGCATAATACCTCCAACTCTTTCCACAAAACAAGGTCCTCCAACTCTTTCCACAAAACAAGATGCTTCATCTTTTCATCACTGTTTTTTAGGGATGCATAGGACTCCATTGTGTATATACCAGAGTTATCAATACATTCATATTGATGGAGATTTAGGTGGTTTTCGATTCTTTGGGATTGTGGATGGTGCAGTGATGAACACTGGAGCAATGATGTCTAGTCATAACCTTTCTTGTTTCTTCTGGGTATATTCCCCAGTAGCGGATTTGCTGGTATTTTAGGTATCACCAAACTGCTTTCCATGATGGCTCTAAGTATCTACCAGTCCACCAGCAATGAATGAGTTTCTAACTCACTGTAACCCATACAACATTTGTTACTTTATAATTTTTTTTGAATTGGGCTATATTTATGAGTGTTAGCTGGCACCTCATAATTGTTTCAATCTGCATGTTCCTGTAGCTAATGATCTGGAACATTTTCTCATGTTTATTGGTCATTCAGGTTTCCTCCATTGTGAATATTCTGTTTGTCTTTTGCCCACCTCCTCAGTGAACAATATATTTTTGTTTTTTTTAATTGCAAGCTTGTAGGATTGTGCAAAATTTAATGATAATCCCTTGTCTGATATGTCATTGCTAATCATCTTTTTTCTGTCTGTTAGCTCCTTTCTCTCTTCTCTTCGATGTACACAAGCATTTTATCTTTAGCATGTCCCATTTGTCTATTTTATCTTCCTCTGGGTGTGTATCCCTCCTTATTTTCTCAATGATGATCCTGATAGTTTTAAGTTTTACCTCGAGGTCTTTGATGTACCTTAAATTTATTCTTGAGTATGGAGTAAGGAAGGGTCTTCCTTCACTTTTCTACAGATAGGTATCCAGGTTTTTCAGCACCATTTGTCAAAAAGGGCATCTGCTTCCCATGTGATATTTTTTGTGGCCTTCACAAATTTCAGTTGTCTGTGTGCTGCTGATTTTATTTCTGAATTTTCTGTTTCTGTTCATTGGTTCCAGTATCATTCATTATTCCAGTACCTTGCTGTTTTGATAACTGTCGTTGTATTTTAAGTTGTAAAGTCAGGTAATGCAAGCCCTCCCACTTTATTCTTCTTGAGGAGTTCTTTGTCAATTCTGGGCTTCTTCTCTTTCCATATGAAGTTGATAGCCAATTTTATTACTTTTCTTTTTAAAAATTACTGGTATTTGTATCAGTTTGGTACATATACATATATATCAAGTAATATAGATAATATGTTAATTAATACATAACATATAATTTAGTATATTATATATAACAATAAGGGTTGAGGGTAGGGGGATGGACAAAGGAGAGAGGAGACAAAGGGGAGCTGATATCAAAGAGTTCAAGAAGAAAGAGTATGTTTACAAACTGATTGTTGTAGCAATTGTGAAATTATGCTTGATTCATTTGAATTATGCAATGTTATGACATCTGTTTTAAGAGCTCCCAATAAAATGATCAATAATAATAATAATAATAATAAAGGTCATGTTCAGAAAGCACAATACTTTCTGCAAAATTTTTACAATTTTAATATTCTACTTCAATTTTTTAAATCACCTTCATCTGACAGTAACTTCTTTAACCTTTGTGCTGACTTAAACACTATAATCTGAAGAATTTTTTTTGCTCCCTATTGTCTTATAACATTTAGGATATCACAAGCTATCTTCAGGATTCTTGCCTATGTAGTCTGACAAATTCAATTCCAGAGGTTCTTTTCTCTACCTGAATCAGGATATTATAGCCAGTGCCCAAAGGATTTTGGTATACACATTACTGGTAAATATTCTACACAACAAATCCCTAGGAACAAACATGATGGGCACGCAATTTGAATAATGGTTTCCTAGACAAACCTATCCTGTGACCATCCTGAAGAACATGTGAGCTTGCAATTACGTATCTGTAATCGATCATGTAAGTCCACCTAGCCAATCATGGTTTCATAGCTTTGGTTCCTGCTCTAAGGACACTGACCTCATTCATGTCCAATGAAGCGATTATATTCACTGAATGAATTTGGACATTTCCCATGTCTGCACTGTCTCTGGATTTTAAATAAATCTTTTAATTTTACTTTTACAGAGTTCAAATCTCCATTCTATAATTATAGCTACTGATTTATATCCACATCTTTCTGAACAGCATTTTCTGAAAAAATTGGAAAACCTTTTGCAATAAATAAGGATTAAGTCAATTGCTTCTATGGATAACCCAGCCTAACAAAATTATATTAATATATTTTTTCCAATAAATAATGTACACATGTCTATGCTGTATTATTTATTTTTGTATTCCAGCAGACTGCTAGATCATAAGATATTTATATTTGCTTTTGTTTACAGAAGTTCCATACTGATTTCTATTGTATTTGAAAAATTCTACAATCCCACCAGCAAAAGTGTTCTTATTTCTCTGCATCCTGTTCAGCACTTATTATTTTCTGGTGTTGCTAAAATTGTGGGTGTGAATTGATATTTTGTTGTTTTAATTTGTATTTTTCTTACAAGAAATGTGTGCAAACATTTCTTCATATGTTTGTTGGCCACCTGTATGTCAACTTGTGTCTGTGTTTTGATTGGATCATTTGTATTTGTATTTTTCTTGTTAATATGTAGTTTTCTATAGATTAGAGGTTAGCCCTTTAAGCTGATATATTATTAGTAAATAGTTGTATTAGTCTGAGTAGACTAGAGAAACACACTCATAGACACATATGTTTATATACAAGAGGGATGGAACATTGAGAAAGCATCCCAACCCTGTTCAGTGCAAGCCCATAAGTCCAATATTAGCTATGTCTGATATCAATCCATAAGTTCTCTTCAGACTCATGAAGCACATGCAATGACACCAGGACAATCACAAGCCAGTGGGTGTGGAGTTTTTGTATCCAGTGGTGGTAAAAGTATCTCAGCACTGGCCTGGATTTCCCATGGCTCCTTCAGGGCTCAGGGTCCATCAGCAAGTTGCCATGTGTCTTTTCAGCTGCAACATCTCCTGGGGAGTCAGTCTTGGTCTTGTCAGTAGAGTGTAATTAAGGAACTGAGTTGTAAGTCTCACCTTCAGGGGGAAATACCACAAGATTTCCCAGGATTCTCAGGAGAAAGCTATGCCCCCACAGTGGCCTCATTGGCTATCCCCAGATTGACAGGCTAGACTCCACCCCTACACTCCCAAATCTGAAGTTGACACAAGAGTGCATGACTGTCGCAGACCACCCCTTGTCAATTTGACATTGTCACATAACTCTGTAATCACATGTAATTTTCAAACAATAAAATCATATCTGTAGCTAAGAGGATAAAACTAAAATGTATACAATTCAACCAAGTCCACAAGTGTCAGTGGCCAAACTCACCCCATCACTTTATTCATGCATTTCTCCTACTTCCACTCAACAAGTAGAATGAACGCCACCATCATTTAAAAATAACATTCTTTAGATGAACAAAACACACAATATTCTATGCCTTGGAATTGCAGTTAAGTAACGCCATAATCCTTTAATCCTTTGAGTAGGATTACTTTCCCTCACCTATGAGAGTTTGTAAGCCAACCACTTCATGCCTTTATTCCCCCAAATTTGGGTGTCCCATTTCTATCCCTTACATCAACCCAGTACTCTGAGGAAACAATCTTGTCTTTCGACATGAAGAATCTTCATTACAGTTGGAACCTTGTGAAGCCAACATCCATAAGCAAAGTCTAATCGGGACAGGCCATCCATAAAGTCTGCAGAAATATACACTAGTTCACCTGGTCAGGTTCTGGTCAACTCAATGTGGGTTGTCTCACTTAGCTTCATCAGAGTGTCCATTGGTCACTTTCCCTTTAGACCATGGTGCCATCACAAATTCTCAGCAAGCCTAACCTCTCATGCTAGGTAATGAACTTCAGAGCAGTCAACCTGCTCTCGTCTTCTCTATTTCCTAAGAACCAAGTCCACAGGTGTCAGTGGACAAACTCAACTCATCTCCTTATTGCTGCATTCTCCTTCTTCCAATCAACGAGTAGGACCAGGTGGTCACCTAGCAAGCACTTCAGCCTTCCACCAGCTTCCATTAACATTCAGTCCTAGAGTGGAGTTATCTTTATGGTTCCATATCTTTCCAGCTTATGACAATAACCACTAGTTCAAGATATCCAAAGAAACAAATTTCCTCCTTCTTCAATCAGTCAATCTGACCCTTAAGAAGATCTCTCGGAATGCAAATATCCTGAGTACTCCAAACACTGGGTGGGGCTAAACTCTTCAGAGACATCTTTCTCGGCATGGCCTAGATCAAATTAATGGCTTGAGGCCAGTTGGTTTACAAGCTCTTTATTTTCACACTTCCCTATAAATATCTTATATATCCTTATAGCTACAATAATAGGCATAAGAAATCAGTATTAGCAACATAGAATCAGATACTAAATTTAATTCTTTTTAAAATTTTTTTCTCTTTTTTCTAAATTCAATTCTTAAAGCAATAAAGTTCATTTCTTTTTAGCTTATCTAAACTATCTATTTACAAACAAACATGGAATTAGGTCTCTGAATTCACCAAAACAGATCTGAATTCATCAAAACAGATCCACGCTTTCTGTCAGTCATTTTGATCTTCCTCACCATTTTCCTTGAGCAGGATAGTGTCTGAGACATTCACATGGTGACTTTTACCCAAGAGTTCAAAATATACATTAACAACACTCATTTTTGCCATTTCACACAGGAATAACCAATGACAGCATCCAAACCGAATAATCGTTTTAACTTCTCATATTACTTCCAGAAAATAGCTCAGTAAACTGTAGGGACATATCAGATTTCTGGCTACCCAAAGAAGAAACACTACCATGAAGCAGAAGTCAAGAAAACATCTATTCTCCATCTTTATGATTTGTTTCTCCAGTCTCCCATTTCCAATGTACCATATTGTGTTAGTCCAGTAGACTAGAGAAACAAATTCATAAACATGCATGTGTATATAAGGGAGAGGTTTATAAGCAAGAGGAATGGAACATTGAGAAAGCATGCCAATTCAGTCAAGTCCTATATTATCCCATATGTCTGATATCAATCCATAAGTTCTCTTCAGACTCATGAAGCACATGCAGTGACACCAGGACAATCACAAGCCAATGAGTGCAGTCTTGTGTAAGTGGTGGTAAAAGCATCTCGGTGCTGACAGGGCCCTCTTTGGGTCTTCTCCAGTTTCCAGGACTCAGGGTCTATCAGGATGCTGCCATGGGCCTTGTCAGCTGCAACATCTCCCAGGGAGTCAGCCTTGTGTCTCCAAGTAGAGTGTCTCCAAGGAACTGAGTCGTAAGTCTGTCACCTCCAGGGGGAAATACTATGAGATTTCCCAGAATTCTCAGCAGAAAGCTATGCCCACACAGAGGTTTCATTGGCTATCTCCAGATTGTCTGGTTAGACTCTACCCATACACTCCCAATCCTGAAATTGACATGAGTACATGACTGCCCCAATAGTGTTCCCAATCTGTGGGTTCTTTTATAACTCTTGATGAAGTCTTTTAGTGTGCGTGATGTCATATTTAGTAGGTTCTTTTATCTCTCTCTCTCTTTGTCTATTATAGTGTATACAGTTTTTAGTATGTTTTTAGTGTGTCTATGCTTTGTATTAGGACTCTTAAGAGTATCCCGGTTTTTTTTTTTTACTTGTTGTCTTTAGGATGGCCTTTATATTTAGGTTTTTAATACATTATGCATTTGCTTTGTACATGGTATAAGGTATGGATTCTGTTTTTTTTCTTTTTGCAGGTGAAATGCTATATCCTTTCTTTTATCCAAGTCATTTTGAATAATAGCCAGCCTATAGTAGTTCCTGTTCCCTCATATGTTTGAGGAAGCTAGACTATGATCAAGGAAGTCCAAAGAAGAATTGATGTCTTTGAATTATGGTGCAGTAAACAATATTGAGCATAACATGTACTACTGAAGAAACAAATTTGTCTTAGCTGGAATGTTCCATAGAAGTGAGAGTGGCAAAAATTTGTTTTATGTATGTGGTCATGTTATTTGGAAGTACCAACCCCTGACTTAGGAAACTATGTTTGGTAAAGCACAGTGTCAGTGAAAAAGTATAAGATTCTCAAAGAGAGGCCTGCAACAGTAGAGTTCAACAAGCAATCATTTAGAGGATGCTGCAGGTCAGATAGTATTTTGTAAGGTTGTACATAAGAAGAGAATAGACGGCACTCAACAGAAAAGCAATATGTTTATAAAGGTGGCACTAGATTTACGCTCTGATATTTAACAAAAAAGAAACATTATGTTAGTCCCATACAGTAGAATGTAGAATATGAATTCTGTATACACAATACTTTGAAAGATTTATCTAGAAGACTTCTTATATATAAGTGTAAAAAATGTCAGAGAGGGCCAGCAGAATTTACTTGTAGTCAAGTAAAGTGAAATTCAGATAATTCTGTATAACTGAAACACTGTAATTTTATATGCATCCTTTGAAATAAGTAAATTAAACAGATGATGATACATTTCAGAGACACTTTTTACATGTATTCAGATACATGATAACAGTTTGGATTCTCTTCAAAAGAGTCACAGAAGATCATCCTCACTGTGATGCTATGACTGTTAAAGCAAAGTAGACACACAGAAATATGATACTTGGATTTCAGACCTCAATAATTCATGCCAACTTTAGTATTCACAATTTTGCATACTCATGAGTTAGCATTTACAAGAAAAATCAGGAGTGAGAAATAAGAAGGAAAATCTAGCAAGAATCTCTAGTATTTAGGCTTAGACCATTAAGAAAACTCTTGTAGCCATAAACATTTCAGTCACAAATAAAGTAGTTAGGACATAGAATCTATGTGCTAGATTAATTTTAGATATTTGATTTAATTTCCTGAGTATAACTTCTACTTTTTGAGAAGACTGGATTTTGCCAGGGTGAGGATATCAAGACTATGATTTTAAAGAAGGAACTATGAGAACAAGAGTTATCTTTCCTATCTCTTCTTGTCCACATAGACATTTGCAATGATAGTTTCTTATACATTTCCAAGCACAAAATTCCTGAGCATATTTGGTTATGAACACCCCTGGGAAGAGGGAGAGAGGAAGAGTTGTGGTTACAATGTTATTAAAAATGGATCTTGTTTTCTCTGTGTATGCAAACCTTTTCTCTAAAAATTAGCTTCACATTGAATTGATTTCAACT
Source organism: Nesogale talazaci (assembly GCA_004026705.1). Classification (NCBI taxonomy): domain Eukaryota; kingdom Metazoa; phylum Chordata; class Mammalia; order Afrosoricida; family Tenrecidae; genus Nesogale; species Nesogale talazaci. Next base: position 49,705 of record PVJH01012631.1, on the reverse strand, counting down.
CACAGCAATCTTTTAAGACAGAATCTAACTACCGCTTTGAGTTTCTGAGACCAAAGCACTATAGGACGACATAGTCTCATCTTTTTCCTGAGGAATGACTGGTGGGTTTGAATTTTTGAGAGTTAGCAGTTCAATGCAAAACCTGCTACACCACAAGATTTCTCTTTCCTCTGCATGGAGGAAAGAACTGCAGGCTGTGAATGTGTCAGCTGCTTCTACTTACTTGATGGTCTACCCCTTGGACTGTAATGTTTCTAACTAGATGGCAGAGGCAATGCAAAGATCAAAAGTTATTTAATGCAGGGCATTAACAATGCCTATTTACCAGATGTCTAGGCAGTAAACAATAGCACCCACTGACATATTGATTTAATTTCCTCTTATTTTCCACTCAGATAAGTGTCTCATTCTCAGCTTGTGGGAGAAAAGGTGATTTCAAAACACTCTTTTAAAAAGGGCTTTCTTTTCTTGTTCATTCCCTGAGGAAGCTCCTTACTTTTTATCTACAAAGATGGTTTCATTGTGCAGGTCAGAATGAACTTTCTGAACCCCAGTATCCTGTGGCTGGCCTCAGTGGCCACCAAGGAATTGATATTCCTCAGTAGCTCAGTTGTTATAATAAAATCATTTTTCTCAAAATTGATTGCTTGCTTTCTTGAGGACCCAGTTTGTTTCTTCTGGTCATTTTGGTTCTCAAAACCATACCAGTTATCACTGTGATCTTAAAAGGGATTGGTTTGAGTTAGAAAAAATGTAGAGGTAACAGTGAATTTCTGATGTTTACAAGAAATGAAGACTTTAAGCAGACACTTCTCTTTTCCATGATTCTCTAGTCAAAATAAGATATTATGTTTTTGATCTCTTTTCCTGTATGCAGCAGGCAGCTTATAATATGCTTGAGGAAATAAGAAGTGGTGAGAAAATATTGATAAGTAAATTAACATAAATATGAAATCTAATTTCCAAGAAATACTTCTGTCCATAAATGACATTTTAGGTGGACTCAGCTCTGCTCATCTCTTTTCCTATTATCCATAATTTCTTTTCAGTCCCTGAGTAGTACAAAGGTGTAAGAATCTTGGCTGCTAATTGAAAGTTTGGGGGTTTATATCCACCTGGATATACCATGGAATTAAGATCTGGAAATCTACTTTCTAAAATCAGCTATTGAAAACTCAATGGAACGCAGATGTAATTTACCACACATATGGCTATGATGAGTTTAGGTTAACACAATAGCAATTGTGGCTGCTCTCTCAACCAGCAGATTGGCAGAGTGGATAACTGGAAAAGAGTATGAACCACACAAACCAAACCAAGCCCATTACCTTTGAAAATGTTTTGAATCACAGTATTCTCACAGGACTGTCCCCTAGGTTGGCGAAGGTCATAAATCCTTACAAAAGCACACTGTTAAAAGTTTCTCCTAGAGAGCAGTTGGTGGTGCTGAACACAGCAGAACACAGAGCTGCCAGTCAATATTTTAGGTTTTTGAAGCAAAGTCTAAAATATTGACTATCTGATGGCTTACAGAATGCTTACTGACAGTTAATGATGCTAATAAATCACAAGTATTTTTCAGATTTGAAAAATCTATGCTATGCAAAAAATGCAAATCCCAATAATGGTTTCTCTTGGAAAAAAAACTTGTAACCAATATTCCTTTGCATTACAATTTTTGAATTCGTATGCAAAATGTTCCTCCTACTCTTTTTAAACTCAATCCCTACCCCTCTATTCACCCCCTAAGGCTACGTCTCCATCTCACCATAGGTGACAAATGAGAAATTTTGAAGACTATTGAGCACTACAAATTTTCTCAGCAGGGCTGCTCCTCAGCCCCGGAACTTGGGTAATTGTCACACGATGGTAAAATTCATAGGTGACAATTACCCTCCAATCAACAACTCCATCTGCAATATGCTATTGAAACTGGGGGTAGAGTAGAAGCAGGATCTACAAGACAGCTTCAAAAAGTTTGTAGAAACACTATATAATCTTTTAATTTCATTTTTTTCATAAACACATTCAGGTGCCTCCATACAGAATTAAATTATTTCGCTCCATTCTTGAATCGAGTTTATATTTTTGTCCTTTTCCTTTTTTGATGTTTTAAGGTTTCTTTTTAATTGTTTTAATAGTATCATGCTTTGAAGATAAAATTAAGCATATGAAACATACATGAAAATATTATTTTTAAAAATGGAATGATCTTCTACATGCTTTCGGGGCCCTTGTTACTAGTGGCTGTACATTGTGTGATACCTGCACAGTCAGCAGCTCAAAGCCACCGGTCAGTCCTTGCGAGAAAGATAAGGCTTCGATCCCTCTAAGGTTTCAGTGAAGAAGTTTCTATTTTCTTACTGGAGGAATTAGAAGTTTCCAGTCTCCCCGCTCAGTTCTTGTCATGCCCCTAAGAAATAATTCAGATGAGAGATAGGAAAACATTTTCAACAGGGCTAAGCTATTAACTAAAGTGCTATATCCAGCACATGTAATGCACATGAGCATAACAGGTAGCCTGAGACAGCTGATGGTGGGTCTTCCGTTACTGCCTGACTCTTTGAAGTGTACTTCCCCTTTAAAAAAAGTTTGGTGCATACCAAGATTGATGTTGTGCCCTTGTTACCTGGCCAGTGTCCTGGCTGGGCTTTTCCTACCACTCCAATATTAGTTTAGTCAATTGTGAGAGTTGTGAGATGGGCTGCCCATCTCAGCCCACCCCCACTTACAACCTCCTACATTTATTGGGCATTGCTTCCCTTTTGAATACTTTTCATTAAAAAACTTATTTTCTTTGTCTTCATTTCCCTTTTTCCTTTCACAAGGAATTCCCTCTTCCTCACTGCCTGGAATCACCCAGTCTACCTTGCAATCTCATGACAACCCCTACATTAGAGTAGATTTGCTACACAGTTTTTTCAAGAAATAAACTTTTGGAAGTATACTGCCAAGATGTTCTTTTTGTGGACAGTGTATTTATTTTTTCATTCTATGAAGTTTTTCAAATACTTATTGTATGTTTTACATGAACTTTCAAACTTTCCATTAGTATTGAACATTTAACTATTCACAGTACCCAGGAACTCCATGAGACTTGATTGCAGGAGCAAGGATGTGGTGAAGACTCAGAATGATGCCGTAGAGCAAAGTAGGGCTGCCTCAGAAGGTTGCCTAGGCGATAATCTTTATAACGTGTATCACAGACTTGTCTTCCCTAATGCCTGCACTAAACGAAAATTAGCTGTCAATGCCACAATAAAGGGGTTGAAAGAAATCAGGCACCCATTAGACACCTATGGAAAAATTCAAACTGAGCAAGTGCAGACTAAGGCTGCCTAGGCGTAGGTGAAAGTAAGCCTGGTCACAACCTGGCACATGACATCACACAGGTGCATTTAAACACAGCCAATAAAATGGACCAATACCCTCAACCATGCCTCCCCAGTCAGTGTGGAGGAGAGGGAATAAAAGCCACTGGGCCTTCTGCAGGCTTTCTTCTCTTGCTCAAGTGTGCACTACAAGCAGAGGGTGAGATCCCCACCCCCATCTGTTGGCAGACATGTGCCCATGTGCCCACTCAGGGCCCACTTAGAATCCATTTACTCTCTTGACCTTTGGGGATTTCCTGGTTCTGCATGTCGTGGTTACCGTGTACACTTTCCAGAAGTAGCATGTACTTTGGAGACTGTACTTGAAACTTCCCTTTCCCTCATCCACGGCATTTGGATATCAAAAGTACTTCTGCTGTGTGAATTCTTTCAGTGATATGAAGCAAAAACCAAAGTATAACAAACCAAATATCACCAAGTTTCTAACATAGACCCACTAGGTGGCTTTCAACTGCCAGTCTTGGGGTTTGCAACCAAATTATTAATTTTTATGTAACAGGCATCATAATGAAACTCTGAGGAGGCTGAGGAAATAGCATGGGGACCAATCTAAACTCCTCTGGCTACATAAAGGATAAGAATGATCTAAAGCCAGACCAGGCTGGGACCAGTCAAGGGCTTAAAGGTGCACATTTCGACAGAGCATGGGCAGAGTCCGTGACAGCATCCTAGGACTACATTTTCCAGATCTACTTACTACCTCCATGGAAGGTAGCATCTAGTGCAAGTAGGAATCCTTAAAAGTACTTGGTATACTTGTAGAGTTCAAAAGCTATTGAAGCTAGACATATTTTCTGGTCAGGTTTTCTTCATGCTATAAGTCTCTAAGTCTCTTGTGGTGTTCTACGTCTTCCAAAAGAAGATTTTTCTCTTGGTAAATAAGTATCTAAATTCCTGAAATGTATCGGGTGATTCTACACATGAGAAGGAGGGGGCAACAGACTGAAAAATTAGCACTATTCTTCACTATGATATCGTTAAACCAGAGTTCTTACTCAAACAATAAGATGGGTGGCTGCCTGAATCCTCTGTTATTCTGTATCTTCTTATACTCTATGAGAGAACTATCACTAGAAAACCTTTTCTTCTCTCACTTTTGACTTGTCATCTATTTGTCTATTGTCTGCAATATGTCTGCAATTCCAGACCTCTGCAAGATCTAGTTAGTATGAAATCATTTTCTTTGTGTCTGTAAGTTTGGCTTTTATCGTTGTTCCTCTGTCTCTTTTTCAAAAGCTATGCTTTTGTTGTCTTCTGCTTATGCTTGATGGATATTAGTCTTCTGACCACTGTGATTCTACAAGGATTTTCAGCAGGGTTAAGTGTCTTATGGCATATTCTTAGTTTTCCTTGTCCAGGAAGACTCATACCTCACATCTATCTTAATAGATAGTTTGGCAAGATAGAGGATTTTCGGGTTGTGTTTTTTTCTTTCTGCTTTCATAAAATGTTGCTCCACTCTCTCCTCCTCTTCATCTTATCTGCTGATAGGTCTGAGCATATTCTTATCTGAGCACCATTGTATGTGACTACCTTTAATTTTTTTTCTCTCTTAGAGCTGTTAACGTTTTCTCTTTTTCCTTGGTGAGTTCTTACTGGTGTTTAGTCTAGTTGGTGTCCTCTCTGCTTTCTGGGTGAATGTCTGATTCTCTTTCATTAAGGTGGGGAAGTTTGCTTCAAGGAATTCACTTGCTAATTTTGTTGTTGGCTTTGCTGTATCTTGTTCTAGAAGGCCAACTATTTGAACAGAGTTCCTTTCCATGGCATCTGCCATTGTTCTCAGGTTTTTACCTCTTTGATTATAGTATCCTGTTTGACTCTTTCCCATATGTTGAAGTCTGCCTTATTGACCTTGATCACTGGTAAGATTCTTGGTATTCTAGTCTGATGGTGAGGCATATTATCTTGTAATTTGCTTCTGTTACTTCATCCATTAGTTCTTGTATTTCTCTTTGGAGCATAGACTTCACCCCTTCTATTGTGAATTTCATCCATTCTCTAATGAACTTCATCTCTTCTTTAATTGCATCCATGTTCTGTTGCTTCCCTCATATTCTATATTACTGCAAGCAGCAGTTTGAAGATTTCTTTCTGTTGCAGATCAACATATGTTTCTTCTATGAGTTTTGTTAGGGTTTCTTCTGCTGTTGTAATTTGTTTTTCTTGCTTTCTTGTTGAGTATGAGGGTATGTTACTTTTTGCATGTTGTTATGGAAAACTGGGCACTATGTTGCCAGAAGACATAGGGACTCTGAGCTCTGCCTCTGTCTCTGTGCCTCATAAGAGTGATTTAAGGGACTACCTATAACCTACTATGGTAGATGTTGGATGGCTGTGCAGGTGAAATACAATAGAAACTTAGTAATCAGCAATAATGGGGGGCCCCAGAGGGAGTACTGAGGTCAGTGACTGTAGGCATGCCACTTGGCTGGGTTTGGGCAGTCCTACAGCAGGGGCATGCCCTGGGCTGGACAGTCTGGCCACAATTTGCAGTCTTTAAAGACTTTCTGTGGAGTCCAAAATTGATAGAGCCAGTTGTTGCCTTGGACGTGGCTTTCAGTCCTGGCTTTTTCTGTTTTGTTATATTAAAATTCTGAGCTGGTCTCTGGTGACTAGAGTTCTGAACAAGGTTTCTGGCAAATTACATTAAAAGTTACACAAAGGAAAACAACATGGAATTGTAATAATTTAATTTTTAAAATAATTTTGGGAGGGTGCTCTGGTATTAGGGTTGTTTTGTGGTGTCCCCCAAGGAAGGTGGGCTAGATTAGGTGAATGGGTTTGAGGACGATTGGATTTGAATTCTCCCTGCTCACAGTTGCACTCCTCTGTCACTACCAGTTCTTTGCTGCACAATAATGCAGGCTTTGCTCTGGAGATCTGTGCTCTGTCATAGGTAGATGTCCCAAGCGCTCTTAAATTGTTGTAAATTAATGTCAAATTATCTATCACTACCCACACTCACAGGTGCATAACTAGGAAGAGAGGGAAATGGGATGGCCTATATAATCACTCTGCTCTTGGATGGGGAGGGAGGATGTGAATCCTGAGAATGCAGGAGCTGGGTGGATAGCAGAGGAGAGATCTTTGGCGTGAGAGTTAATTGTGGTTAGTTCTGGGAGGCTCTTTGTGAGCCTGGGATTGTTACTACCTTTAGACAGCAAGCTGGGGGAATTACTGTAAGTTTTGGGTCTCTGAAGGGGTGGTAGATGCTATTCCACTGGACTTGGTGAGGCATTAGGTAAGATGGAGACAGATGTGGTAAACTTAGAGCATTTCAATGAGTTTTTGAATCACTTTGTGGGTGAAAATCACAGTGGGAAGTCTGAACCAAATCCTAATACACAGAATCTATTTTTAGCATCAGACCTCCCAATATTGGCCTTATGTCTTAATTTTCTGGTATAACAACAGGAGCACTAGGCAGGTGCTTTTGCCAGGACACCATGTAGATTTGAACATTTGATTAAACTATTTTCTGTGTCCTCACTCAGTGTAGCTGAAATTCCTTTGTGTTGATCAGGAACAAACTCATTATCTGGTGACAACATGGAGATGTCCAGGACCACTGTCCCAACAGCTGCAGCTAGTGGTAGCAGGTGAGTTCCTATGGTAATTATGTAGGGGTGACTTCTCTGCTATTTTCTTGTTGTGAATTTTAAACCTTATTCTGTTCATTTACCCTGTACTGGTAATGTTGTGAGTCTTGTGATAAGCAACATTGAATTTGAGCATTTAAAAAAATGGATTTAGTTAACTGTATTATTAGATATAAAGAAAAGCAATCAGTGAAGATCATCTGTTTAATTTCTGAAAAACACATGGACTTGACCCTTTCCCTAAGATGGTGACCAGCATGATGTAACATGTAGACCACCTTAAACAATTCCTTATGTGACCCACAGTTACTAACACAGACATATCCTCACCTGCCATTCATGGAAAATAGATGGTTTGTAGTAATGTATGAGGCCTTTAAGTAGATAGTACTGAAAAAGTTTAACTGACAAATCATTCAAAAGTATAGCATTTCATGTTGTAAAACAAAATAAAGAAATTTGCTAGTCCAATATGCAGATCAAGGTTGAAACTTTTTGAGAGCTTTACTGTTTACTTATAGGTAAATTTGAAACAGCCTTTGAGAAATGTTTCAATCATCATGATACAAATAGCAGATAAAGCTACTCAAGGATGGGAGCACAGCAGCAATTCTCAAATGTTGTGACCAAAATATCCCTGAAAGAAAGTAGATTTAGATTTTATCTTTACTGCCCAATAAGGTTGAGTCTGTGCAGTAGTATCTAGTTTTTATGGCACATAGATAAAATAATACTGGAAAGGACTGAGTCAGAATTGGAAAATGGGCCACATAGCTGCACCCTATAATTCTCCTCCAGGCACCAGACTTATTTAAATAGCTACCAACAGGAATAGACACATATTATAGGTTAACTTACAAAGGGAGAGTAATGGTTTCCAACTGCTTTCCATTGTTGTTTCATAAATAGAAGATGGAAAAGAAAGACTTGGACCAAGTTGATAAACGAAGGCTCAGATCAAAACTATAAAGGCTCCTGGTGAATATGGATAAGACAAAATCCCATTGAAATCCAGCACTACACATTTAAAGAGCCTACTATGGCTGCCATGTTAAGACCACCCAAAGCCTAGGTTAACTATCAGTGTGCTATCTTCAACCTATAATCAAAGGAGCAAAAACATCAATGCCCCAAACCAGAGGTTCTTGTCCTGCTCAAAGCTGAAGACTGCACAGAACCCTATGCCTTAAATCAGTTCAAAACCCAGATTCAGTATTATATCTACACATTTACAACCACTAAACTAGATACGTGGTCAAGAAAAATTCAAGACAGAGCAAGGAGAGATAGTGTGCTAACTGAAAGAGATAGATGCAGATACATACACACACTCTAGGAAGTGTGGATAAAAAGTATTCTAAGAGCTACAACATGTAGGGAAAATTTATCTTTTTTTATTCTTTCATTTTATCCTGTTATACCAACCAAACACTTTCCGACTGTTTTTATAATAAAACTTACAGTAAGAATTTTTGAGAGTAGAGTTGGGAAGGGAGAAGGTCATGGAAGCTTTTAATCTTGTATTGCTCTTAGGGAAACAAAACTTTGATGGGGTGCAAATATTTTTCTCACATTTTTTGGTCTCTTTAGGACTGTGAGAATTTCCCTAAGACTATCATTAGCATGGCTGTCACAGAATTTCCTGAAATAGCAGATAATATCCATTCTGAAGAAACCTAGACTGCAGATCAAAAAAAAAAAAAAAGTCAATGCCTGTGAATGAATCACAGCTTCAAATCAAGCATCTCTACTTGAGTTTGTTTTACCTAAAATAGAACAGATTAAGCGAGATTTCTACACATCCAGGCAAAATTATATTGAGTATCTCATCCATATTTTATTTACCCACCATATATATCACAAGAAATAACAGTGCCTACTGTGAAATGTAAATGATCCCCTGTCTAGCTTTTAACTTGATTTTCCAATAAGGTTCCTTTCTCATTTTTGTGGAAGGTCTATTGATTTGTAACAGTCTGTCTCAATGTGTTATAGCATCAAGTCTTCTCTCCCCATCCCATCTTGATGGAGTGACCCCAGCCAATGTAGATCTGCTCTTTCAAGGTGGTTCTTTTGAAGTGTACATAAGGGTGCTGATATAAATGGTTCACGGCTCATAGGCAGACATTATATCTGTTTGTTCAGGAATTGTTTCTATGATTTATTTAATTGGTGTTTCTCCAATTCTCATAACAATGAACTCATGCTATATTTTCCCTTTTGTAATTGACTAATTTCACTCAGTATAGTGGCTTTCGAATTCTTCCAATTCCATGTGTTGTTTCATGCTTTCATCAGTTTTTTTTCAGGGATGCATAATATTCCATTGTGTGTATGTACCACAGTTTCTCACAGTTTCTCTAACTATCATTCCACTGGTAGACATTTGTGATGCCTCCAATTATTTTTTGTTATACTAACTGTGCTGCTATAAACACAGGAGGTCATACATCAATTTGTGTTGTGTCTCATTTCTTTGAGGTATGTGCCTAATAGTGGTATTGCATAATGGTATGTGATGTCAATTTCAGGTTGCTTTAAATATTGCCATTTTGTTTTCTAGAGTGGTTGTATATATTTACAAGTTGACCAACAGTGTATATGAATTCCAATCCCTCCACATCCTTTCCAGAACTCATTGTTTTCTCTTTTTTGAAGTGTGATAGCATTGTGGATCTAAAGTGATATCTCATTGTGGTTTTAATCTGTGTGCCCTTGATGAGTAATGATTGTGAAAACTTTTTTTTCATGAGTGTGTCAGCTGTTTTCCCATCTTTTTTTATGGACTGCTTATGTCTTTTTCCCTTTTATTCATTGGGTCATTTGATATTTTCTTATTGAGTTATAGAGTTTGGTTAGTTTGTGATACTTTTAGGACTCTTATTTCTTTAAGGTCATAGATACCCTCTCCTTGCTTTGAAATGGCTTACTCTTAAAATTAATTGTAGAGTGAAATTGATCAATCCTTGAATTATAATCCTTTTTAACTATTTGTATACTCTCACTCATTCACTGGTTGGAAGCTACAAAGGCTATGGATAGAAGAACCATATGAAGCCATTTAAATTCTCAACAAGACCTCTTTATTTTTAGAATTGTCTGTAGAACACTTATTTTAATATTGTTTTATTAGTATATATTTCACATATAACACAATTTAATCATTTGGTAATACTAAGAGTAGTACCATGATTGCCATAATCAATATTAGAATGTTTCCTTCTCATAGATATTGTTATCTCTCCACTTCCTACTATCCTACCTTCTATTCCCTTATCCAGTTACTGTCTCTATAGATCTACCTATTCTGGCCTTCATATACAGAAAGTCATATAAAATACAAGCAGCAAGTAAACAAACAAACAAAACCAACAATGACTAGATGAAACATAGAAAAGCTCCAACCAAAGAGAAAGCATAAAATATGAATAGCTGAAACAGCATTAAAATGAGTCAAAATGGAGGTTGAGTGATAAAGTATCATATTTTAACCTAATTACGTCTGCCACAATTGACTTTGCAATTCTCCTGATTGAGGGTGGGGTAGTGACATAAACTGGTGTCAATTTGCTAGGATTATTAGTGAAGGGCTGGAGTCTGGATACTTCTGTGTGGGCATTGTCTTCCCTTGAGGATCGTTGGAATTGCTACTTTGTACACCTTGGCAGCAGGACACACACCTTCAGCTCACTCCCTTTAAGATCTCTCTACTGACAGGACGCATTCTACTGACAAGACACATGACACTATGCTGATAGACCCCATTCCCTGAGAACTAGAGGAGTCCTGTGGCCACCCCGGCCAGAGATGAGATGCTTCTACCACCACTGGGTTCACAAGACTTTGCACTCACTGGGCTATCATTGTCCTGCATTTGGTGCCATTGCATGAGCTTTGTGAGTCTGAAGAGGACTTTATAGATTGGTATTGAGAATATGGGCTAATATCAGATTTATGGACTTGATATGGATTGAGATGGGATGTGTTCTCAATATTCATTTGCTCTTGTATATAAAGTTCTTTTTTAAATACACATGTGAGTGTCTGAATTTGTTTCTCTAGTCAATCCAGACTCATACAGAAAGTATTCATAGCCTCATATATGTTTAGAGGAGATTCACAGGACACAATTCAGGTAGGTGCTATGAAAATGAATTTTGTACTCACACTGTCATCAATTGTCTGTTGCAAACTAACTTATCACAACTTAAAACTCTGCTGCTATTTCCTCCTTTGGTTTTAGCTTCTTCCTTGTGGACTTAGTTGACACCTCGCTTAAACAGCTGCTTGGTTAAGACAAGATTTTAAAGCTCCAGACACTATTCTGATAGTGATGCACCATCTAGTTTCTTCACCACATTTTGCTATGCTACCAATATCTTCAGTGATTGCTGCATGAGAGTGAGCATCAAGCAGAACTATTTTTTCTCAGATGGGGTATAGCACTAAGTGTTTTTCCAAAATCTTATTCATATATCTATGATTTCTCTATGTCTCTTGTTCACTTTAAAAACATCATTATGGGGCTGAGCCCCGGTGGCATAGTGGTTGTGCGCGGGACTGTGGCCCACTGGAATGGAGGTTTGATTCCAGCAGTGGGGCTGGGCCTCCTACACCCACCACTGGAGAGCAGTGATGCCCCCCCCCAAATAAACCATTATCTTTTTATGATAACTTATCTTTTGGAAGCATAAGATAATCCTATTGACAGTGTCATTAATTTAGCCAATTATACAGAATTAGGACATGATTGAGAAAAAGAAATTATATAAGTATAGTCAGACTTTAGGTTATAATACTTAAATTGTTGACTTGTACAGATTAAATACTTAGTAGCTAGACACTATTCCCACAAAAATGTTACTGATCAAACAAAACTTTCAATAAGCCTAATTCACTAGTTCCAAAGGCAGAACCCTGCCTACCACATTAATACATGTCATAAGATAGCAACAATGGCATGAAAATAATAAGTGTGTGGTTGTGCCAGGGCACAGCTGGACCAAAGTTTAACAATTGACAATTTCATAATCTTAGGATAGCAGCTATCTGCTGCTTCTCACATTGGGGGTAGAGAATATTTCCTAAGGAGTTTATAAAAATTCTGCTTTAGCCATTTAATTTTGTGGAATCTTTAAAGGAATTCTTTCCAACTACTACACATGTCTATATTTGTGGACAACATTAACCAATCAAATCAATCCTTACTTTTCTATAATTTATTGCTCTCAAGTTGATTCCTATTCACAGTGAGTACAACAGTCACCATAGGGTTTTCAAGACTATAATCCTTATGAAAAAGACAGCCACATCTCCTTCAAAATGATTGATAGGCTCTTTCTTAGTGAAAACATTAAACTGACACTCTGCTATAAATTAAAGCAAAACTTCATCTTGAAATGAGACATCGCTAAACAAAAATTCTGTGCTCATGGACATACATGATAGGAGGAATGGTGTGGCAGTCATGTGCTTATGTTAATTTTATGATTGAAATGTAGGGGTGGAGTCTAGCCTGTTAATCCGGAGATAGCCACTGAGTAGCCAATGAGGCCTCTATGTGGACATGGCTTTCTCCTGAGACTTCTGAGTAATCTTGCGATATTTCCCTCGTGAAGATGAGAAGCTATCTTCCCCAGTTGTTGGGTGTTAGTCTCAGAGGCAATGAGTCACGGAAAAGACAAGATAGCAGCGTCCGAGAAGCTGAAGGAGCTGGCGGAGAGATCACACGGCTTTGCCCTGAAGCTGGAGCGGCATGCTGTTGATGGACCCTGAGCCCTGGAAGTGAGGAGCTATGGGGAGACCCCTGCCAGCGCCAGAATTCTGCACCCACTGACCTGTGACTTTGTGAGTCGGAAGGAGACTTTGTAGACTGATTTCAGGCATATGGATTAATATCGCACTTATGACTTTGGATTGGGATGCCTTCTTAGTGTCACATTCCTTTTGTATATAAACCCTTTCCTTATAATTATATGCGTGTCTATGAAATTTGTTCCTCTAGTCTACCCATACTAACACAAATGGGCAGCTTAAAAGTCATTTTATTGCAAACTACTAAGCTTTTGGTTAATAGTATGTAATGAATTGCTGCCCCATCCGAATTCTTTTCCTTCTCCATTTCCCAAGCTCCTGAGAAATACAAAGAAAAAGAACAAGTTCTTTATTTGTATTTCTAAAATTATCACACACTACTGCATTTTCATGCAAATAATGGACAAGGCATATGATTTTTGCCAACCATTTCCTTCCCAAAGTAATTTTTATAATCAAGTATGTTAATTTTTTTCAAGTATGTTAATTTTTAAATGCAGTAAAAAAAAACCCTAATACATTATGCTTAAAGAAAGACTTTGTGGAGAAAGTGCAGTTGGCAAAATACTATAATGTTCATGTTGTTGTGTAAAGTATCATAATCCTTGCTTAATTTTCTGATATAGATAACTAACCATAGCATAGATCTATCAGGTCACAAAATTGTGGATGCCAATAACTCATGAAGACTTACCCTTGAATTTCATGAAAATATCTTCTTAAATTAATTCTGAACATATTTATGACCTGCAGAAAAGACCTTAATTTGTTTATCAAATGTGTTATGTCATTGGGGATTATCCTCTTGAATTTTTGTTATGTTTTTCTATTTTCCAGTATATGAAACCCAGGATTGATGATCCTATAGTGGCAGCAAACAGGATAAGGGTTTTTGGTGGGGTATTTAGTGGTGGGAGGAAGTTTAAAGGAAACTGATGTCAATAAGTTCAGAAAGAAAATAATGTTTTGAAACTGATTATGAGAGCAATTGTACACTACTGCTTGATGTGATTAAATGATGAAATGACATATCTGTATTAACTCCCAATAAAATTAGTTGTTTAATGAATGAATAATTTTTTAATATACAGCTCTAATTTTCAGTGTTTGAGCAGCATTTCCACAGAAGCGATAGAGGAGAAGCAGATGCTGTGTATGCAGAGTCAAACACAGGTCTATCCAGAACCTTCGTGACCACACAATTACTATATATATGTGATGGAGTAAGCCAGGACCTGAGATTAACATTGCTGAGATAGGCACACATTTACACAGTCAAGTGAAAGCCTGGGCAAGCCTGGGCCTGGGAAGGAAAGCACTACCAGTTGTGTAAGGGAAGAGTGATAAAATCATTTAAGGGACATATTAAGATGCTTATGCTGCTGCAAAATATATAGCAAGTCAATTTAACTGAATATCAAAAGTATTCATTATTGCAAGTAACTTATTTTACTGTATAGACATAAGGATGCTAGTGTGTTCAATTAGAATGATATTATTTCTAGAAATGGAAAAAAAATAAATCATCAGTCATAAACATTCAAGGACTATTTGGAGTATTTACCTTTGGGTGTAGTCTATGGAGGACATAGAATTATTTATAATTTAGTTTGAAAGGTAAGACTAGACACAATAAACCATGTCACTTCACTTTTTATTTCCAACTCCTCATGTCTTTGCCATTGATTATTCTCCTGTAATGATATGTCCAAAAAAAGAGACAGTTTTGCCATTTTTGTTTCTAAGATACATTCTTGCTGTACTTCCTACAAGTGAATTATTTGTTCTGTAGTCAGTCCATGCATGGCTTAATTCATATTATTCATCAGCACCACAATTTTTATGAGTCAATTCTTCTTTGATCTTTCTATTTCATTGCTCAGATTTCTTATGGATATTATGTGACTTAAGAGTATCATAGCTTGGGTCAGGTCCCATAGTCATCAAAGTTACATTTTTTTTCGCCAACACCTTAAAGAGATCTTTTGCCACAAATTTGACTGTTGCAAAATATTGTCTGATTTTTTTGACTGCTCCTTCTATGAGGGTTAATTGTTGATCATATAGCAAAGTAATTAATACCATATATCCTAGTATTAACTGACTCAAATATAGGTCGAGGGACCTCATTTTACCACAATAAACTTGGAAACATACTCATTCGAGTATAAGCCTAAGGTGGGAAATGCAGTAGCTAATGGTAAATTTCAAAATAAAAA
Organism: Nesogale talazaci; assembly: GCA_004026705.1. Taxonomy (NCBI): domain Eukaryota; kingdom Metazoa; phylum Chordata; class Mammalia; order Afrosoricida; family Tenrecidae; genus Nesogale; species Nesogale talazaci. The sequence continues at coordinate 34,681 of PVJH01012631.1, read as the reverse complement.
TAGATACCAATAAAATTGCACTAAGTGAGGCACCAATAAGCTAAATGGTTTTTAATATTTTTTTCAAAGAGAAACAGTTAACTTCTTCTGTAAGTGGAAAAGAGGGTCAATAACAATCAATAATATGGTATCAATAATAACTATACACGCTGTTACTGAATTTACTGCACTTCTACGTATGCTTCCCTTATTTACATAATGCAGCTTGCATAGTTTGAGGCCTAACTATAGGCAGCCTTAGAGCATATATATGGGAAGTGCTAACGCAGCACATGCAGTAACACAGTGCTTATACAATGCAACGTGTATATTATGATACCTAACATAGGCTGCTTATGCGAGAATAGTCAGCACTGGGTACAGATAAGGGTTAATAAGGACCTAAAAAATTAAATACAGCAGGCTGAGTACTGTAAATAAATGAGATCTACTGGTACTTATAGTCAGCAGTGCTTGGACTGAGCAAGGAGGCGTGACCAAGCCCGGGTAAGAATGTAAAGCAGGGATCCTCAAAGCAAGGCCTGCTGGCTACACGGTGGCCCACCGAGGACAATTATCCGGCCCACCAGGTGTTTTTGGCCAGGTGTTTTTGGCACTGCTGTCTGTCCTGCTTAGCAGCCCACTGATCCAGCAGCCCACTGATCCCAGGCCAAGTGCACATGTGAGCAAAGTGCAATACTCTCTGACTCCCCTCCTATTCTCTGTCTCTTGACTCCACTTAGCCTTGGGTGTGATCCGATGAATCACTAGCTTGCCTGTGCAGAGCCTGCTGCTGTTTGAGGACAAAGGTCATTACAAGTTAGGATTTATTTATTCATTTTGAAGTTAGGAGGTCTTTTTTTTTTTAATTTTGCAGTTAGTAGGGCCTTTTTTTTGCAGTTAAAGGGGGCCTTTTTTTATTACTGAAGTTAGAATGTCTTATTTTGCAGCTATGGGGCATCTTTTTTGAAATTAGGAGAGCCTTTTTTTTAAGTTGATTAGTTAGTTGGTGGTGGTTTCTAGGGGCTTGCTATCTCAGTGAAGACTCAGTGCTAGTGCAAATTGTCAATGCTCAGAGGTAATGCAAATGCTCAGCGCTCAGTGGTAATGATAACTGTAAATGCTAAGTGTTAATGCAAATTATCAGTGATCAGTGTTATCGCATGGGGGCCCCAAGCTGGTAATTTGCCTAGCGCCCCGTGGGAACTAAATCCAGATCTACAGACAGCCAAAAAAACCCCAACTTAATTGACAGTAAGTCCATGTATATTCTGATTGCGCTTCCGTTGTGTATGATGTTGTATGTTGTGTGCTGTGTAAGCCCGGTTCACACTGCTGCGATCTCTGTGCAGTGTGAGTTCAGTCATATGCTCGTATGACTGAACTCACATTAGATTGGGGAGAAAAAAAAGACATAGTACCTTCTTTTTTCCTGCAGTGGAATCTGCTGCATGGGTCTTCTCACCCATGCTATCAGATTCCTGTGCAAGTTCACCGATTGTAGTGCCGTTCCCATAGGGTAGTGTGAACTGGAAAGGTGGTGCAGAAGGTGCTGGTTCCCGCATCGCACCAGTGTGAACCTGAGATAAAAGTGGAGTTCCACTAATATGGGCACTGGTGAGGCTGAAATGATGTGGACTGGCAAGGCTGCATTGATGGTCTCTGATCAGACTGTATCGATGGGCTGATCAGACTGCATTGGTGGGCAGTGCAGTCTATATGTCTCTGTGTGGGCAAAGTTATTGCTGGTATAAATATATATATACACATATACACACACATATATCTATATCTATATGTATATATATGCAATTTGAAATCCCTAGGAAACAATGATATCAAGAAAGAGAAAAATTGACTCGGACTGTAGGATATTCAAAGAACAGTGGACTTTTTCATGCAGTACAAGGAAAGAGCTGTGTGTTTGATATGCCAGAATATAGTGTCTGTGTTCAATGAATACAATTTGCATTGACACTATCAAATTCAACATAAAGATAAATATGATTATTTGGTCAGAGAAGTGAGAAAAGATAAAATATTAAAACTGAACAATACATTGACAATTCAGCAAAATACTTTTGTAAAGCAGAAGCCATTAAATATTTCATCACTGCGAGTAAATTTCAAGTTGCCAAGCTAACAGCATGCACTGACCATTCATGGAGGGAGAATTTGTTAAAGAATGCCTTCTTTCTGTTGCCAAAGAGATGTGTCCAGAGAAGGCCAATTTACTTAGTGTAGTGAGTGCTTCAAGACCTACAATTATATGAAGGATTGAAGAAATGGGAGACAATTTGTGTGAGCATTTGCAAAACTCCACAAAAAGTCTTTCCTATTTTTTCCTTAGCACTTGACGAAAGAAATGGTGTTCGTGATTCTGCACAACTTCTAATTTTTATTCGTGGGACAAGGTACAACTTTTAAGTCACAGGAGCGCTTGCTGCATTGTAAAACATCAAAGGAACAACTACAAGAGAGAATATCTATGATGAGATTTGCCAAACTGTGAATGGTTTGGAGCTGGGCTGGGCTAAAATAGCGAGTGTGACAACTGGTGGTGCTCCTAGCATGGTGTGGTCTAAGAATGGAGTAATTGCTTTCATTAACCAAGAGATGACAAACATAACCATTCTCATCCAATAACCATACACTGCCTCATCCACCAACAAGCACTGTGTAGTAAATCAATGAAATGGGACTCTGTTATGAAAATTGTGGTATCTTGTGTTAACTTCATTATAGCTAATGCACTACACCACAAACAATTACAGGAATTTCTGTCTGAGCTGTTACCTATGAAGGTGTTCTGAACCACACAGAAGTCCATTGCATGAGTCAAGGGAGAGTTTTGAAACATTTCTATGACTTACTTCCACAGATTAGCTTTTCTGCTTTCAAAAAACAAAGAAGTACCAGAGTTCAATGATGCAGAATGGAAATGGCACCTTGCCTTTCTGATAGATGTTACAGAGCTACTCAACAGTTTCAATGTGCAACTTGAAGGAAAGGGGAAGCTCATCTATGATATGCAATTAAATGTAAAAGTATTTGAAGTAAAATTAGGCCTCCTCATCAAACAGGTGAAGGAGGAAAATTTCTGCCATCTCTCCATCACTCTGTTAGCAGAAAAACCTTTGGTTGCATTCCCAAACAAAACATGTGTGGATTAACTGAATATGTTGCAAAAGGAGTTTTAATTTAAATTTAAAGTGCCTGATCTCCATGAACAGGACATACAGCTTTTGCGTAACCCATTTTCTAATTATTTTGAAAATGTGGATATTATTTACTGAATGGAACTGGGTGAACTGTAGAATTGTGACTCTGAAGGAAACCTTCAAGTCAAGCAACCTTCCTAATTTCTAGGCATCTCTTGCCTCTGAGACACATCCTAATATCAGGAACCATGCACTCAAAATGGCAACCATCTTTGGCAGCACTTATGTCTGTGAACAGACTTTTCCAGAATGAAATGTCTGAAATCTCCAACCAGATCTAGACTAACTGATGCACACTTTTATCACTTGTTACGACAAGCAGTGACAAATATGGAACCGGATATTGACTATCTCCTTAGTCAAAAACAGGTCCATAGTTCCTATGGAAATATTGGTAAGTTTGTTGAATTTACTTGTTTTTCATTTTAAATATTGTATTTGTTTCCATTTTGTTTTTTTTTTACTTCAAAATAAGATATGTGCAGTATGCATAGGAATTTCTTCTTCATAGTTTTTTTATTAAAAAAAAAAAACTAAAGTCTGCAGTCTGAAGAACAGTGAACTGACTCCTGTTTAAAAAGTTTGAGGACCCCTTCTGTAAAGGCTGTTCACTGATCATAGCCCTGGAGAAGAGTGGGAGAAGAAGATAGGCCGCATCTGACAAGGATGCGGTGAGTACCAGGTAGCAGCACACAGAATTGGGCAGGTTCTTGCCTAGTATGGAGTGGATAGCTCAGTGGCTGTTAGCTTGCAGAAAGAAGAGTGGTGATATCAGCAGTCACCGGACCACTCACAGAGGCTTCAGGTGCCTGCAGATGAGCAGGAGAGACTGAAGAACACCTGTACTGTACTGAAGAACAGATAAGGGATACACTCACTCAAGTGTAAGCTGTGGGGGACTTTTCGGCATAAAAAAGGTGCTGAAAAAACTCAGCTTATACACAAGTATATATGGAAAATGCTATTTATTTACCATTTATTAAGATAAAATTAGTTATAGGTACTATTTTCAGTAAATTAGACACTTTGTGCACTCTTAAGGGATTATTTTATGAGGGTTTCCTTTTCTGCAGAGGAATAACAAACTTCTTTGCTTCATAATTTGGTCCAGGTGCATGTTTCTATTGACAACTTACTCCTAAATTTTTACCCATTATTTTAGTTTATAGATTATAAACTTACAAAATTCTTATTTTTAAAACACCAAGCCTTTATGGACAGTATCTGTGGATTTTGTGTGATCATGCTTCATTATAGTGTGGGAAATTTTAGTCTTTATTCAATATACTAGAAAATATTTTCTTGATTTTCTCTTCTATCTCAGTCTTACCTGCCTACTTAGTCATGTGTTTTCATTTTTGTTTTTAACTGTTTGTTTTACATTTCTCCCATTATGTGCCCCTATCACTACTGAACTTACTGAATAACAGCTACTTATCAACCTCAATGTCTTTTGAACTCAAACTCTTCATACAGCAAGATACTTAGGAAAGGGAACTTGTGATCAATATTCGCTTTGTCTTCAGATGGCTTACAATTAGCAAGATTACAAATAATGTTATTGGAAACAAGTTAATCCAACACCTCTGTAAATTGTTTATTTGTTTTAAATTAAGTAGTTGTTTAAATAACTTGTTTAAATGGTTATATATCACTTTTTCTGATCAAAATTTACCACTAAAATATTTCAGATATGCTTCTATAAATATCTGAGTTTCTCTTTAGCAATTATTTCATATCAAGATAATGCCATCACTAACAGCATTTGAAGTCATTTTCCTCGTGGAAAAGAGAGTTAGGGGCAACTCCAGAGAGCTTTAATTACGGCAATTTATAAAAAGTGATTGTAATTTCAGCACATAGATTTTTTTGTGCACTAAAATTCTTGCATGTGAACAATGCAGATGGAATTTGAAGACAGTCTCAATATATTCATACCTTTTAAGAACAATGCCACAATACTAATAATCACCATGATGACTTGAAAAAAATTACTGGTATAATTTGAAGTGGAAGCAAAATAAATACTTGCCTTGTTTGAAGAAAATCTCGCATTTAACCTGTGAATTTATTCTGCTTCCTCTGATGGATTCTGTGCATCTAAATAAGCTTATCTAAGCACCTATTGATTTCTCTATACCATCTTCACTAGATCCACATTCCTGGAGAAAGTTGAAGCTTACAGATTTTATTGTTCCTTCTTTTTCAATCTATGAAGAAGAGACTACAGAGACTTTACTGTGTTCCTTGACATTGTGCAGAGTTTGGCACTTGCTAAATATTGGAGGAAACAATGGAGGGAAGGACTGATGAGCTCAAAGCTATCTGGAAAATAAATTCAAATATTTCATTTTTCCTATTAAGATATCAAGACTATAAAAACTACATATATATATATATATATATATATATATACACACACACACACACACACACATCATTCTAGCAGCTGGGCTTGGGATGGGTGACAGAGGGAAAAAATAGTGAAAATTGATGAAAATGATTATATGGTTCAAGGGGATAGGTGCAAAATATGAATTCTTGGCTGCTAGCCAAAAGTCTTTTAAGAAGTAGATTGCAAAACATTTATTCTCAAATGCATATGACTTGGCTTGTCTCCAGTCTTTGAACAGCCATTGAACAATCCAGGGAAAGTGGTAAGAGAAAGAAAGAGAGAGAACTACATCTAGACTCACCAAGTCTCAAGGTTGGCATTTCTGCTTACAGCAGTCAAGGCACAGAGAAGACTGTGGGGCTGCTCCCACCAGGAGACACAACCCCTCATTGATTCATAGTGGTAATGGGGACAGCAGTGAAGAAATAGTGTGGGTATTGTGCTCAATGTGACACACACACAACAGAGCAAAACACAAAGGGATAAAGCAGCAAGGAAAGCAAAATAATAAAATCCCTAAGGAATCCTGACAATAGAGGAGATTTGGTGGGTAGGGTGTGGTATTTAACCAGATTCAATTGGAAAGCAACCAGAAGTATCAACAGATAGATCTGGAACTACTATAGGCATTTTTTTTGCTCCTTTTATTTCTCAAGTCTACCCATACAAGATAGGCAGGGTAAATAATCCTGAAGCTAAAATAAGGGGGCCAACAACTCCATGTGTGTGGGGCGCAGGGGGGAAGCATTGGAGAGGAGAAAGTGGGAAAAAGGGAGGAGGGAACAAAGAAACCAGACACAAGAGAACGATAAGAGATTAATCATTAATAAGCAGAGTGTAGAATGGATGATGGAGTTTGATCAATTGCAATGTAGCAGAAAGAAAGTACTGAGAGTCAAATGAAAATCGAACATGATAGTGGAACAAAAGGAAAGGAAAAAGAATTAGAGGTAAGAAATAGTTTGCAAAAAACATTTATAGAGGTACAAATATAGGCCTGCACATATGTAAACATATAAATATATTAATTGGGATATAGGTCTATGTACATATATTTAAGTGTTAAGTATTAAGGTAGCAGATGGGCATTGGGTCTCTGTTCAAGTATTACCTCAAGGGAGGAACACTTTGTGCTGTGTTCTGTGATGCTCACCTTCCTGAAACAATCACTGAAGACAAAATGGGTGCATGGGCAAATGTGGTGAAGAAAACTGATATTGTCAACCTACTAAAAGAGGTTTAAAGGTTTGAAGTTAAAAAAAATGAGGTCAGAGATCAGAGGACAACCAGCCCACATGGAAGCACGCCAGCCTGAGTGATCATGAGGTGTCAACAGAATCAGGGACCAGTCATCAGAAAACCCCAAACAAGCAAATATATTGAGGCAAATAATCGAGGTCAGAGTAGAGAACCAAAACCTACTATAGACTATTGGACATCTCCTCAGAGAATGATCACAAGAAAGAGTCAGCCAGGGTGCAGCATAGTACCAATATAACACACAGCTTTTTTAATGCTTCTGCCACCCACTATCACTACCCCAGTTCTACCTTACAAATCTTGCTAGACTGGAGCATGTATAATGATACAGATAATAGCTTTTGATACATGGATTCCAGGGCAGATAACTCCTCAGAAACTGTAATAGGAGTAGTGATACCATTAAGTTAGGGGGAAGGAGAGGGCAGAAGGTGGAGAAATGGGAACCAACTACACTGATAAAAGTATTAACACCCATCTGCCCACTCCAGGGGGACAAACAACAGAAACAGGGGGGGAGGATATGAAAAAATTATAATTTATCAAGGGTCCATGAGAGCAGGAAGATTGAGGAGTGAGGGAAAAAAGAGGAGCTAATATCAAGGACTCAAGCAGAAAAAAATGTTTTGAATTTGGTGATGGCAATAAATGTACAAATGTGTTTGATCCAATTGGCATATGGATTGTTTTAAGAGTTGTAAGAGCCCACCCTCCCCCCAAGTGAGTTATTGACAACAACAAAAATCCGCAATCAATGACCCTACAGAGAACTTTTACTGTAATACTCATGTGGTTACAATGAATTGGAATTGAATTAAGAGAAAGTAGTTTCTAAGTAGTTTTAGGTACCCCTGTTAATTGGGTGTTGATACTATAATAGAGAATGGTATAAAATGAAATATTTTATTAGGAATTCAATCAAAAGAAAATGGAAAATATAAAAATTTAGACAATGTAGGCTTCCAATAATGAAGTGACATTTCAAATGAATATTGAAGATTTATGAAATGGGCAAGATTATAAAATGAGTTAGAACATTTCATCCACAAAGGAGACCAGAAACAAAGGTAAGAAGATAACAGACTGCATTTGGGAGAAAGCTATTTACTTAGTGTCTGATTAAATAAGAATTGTAGACCTGGTCCCTCTGGAAAGTGCAAGCCTGGCATTTGTTCCAAGGAACTCTTACACCTATGTTCTTTCTTCTTGTACCACAGTGAGCAGAAGAAAGTGTGTAATGACTAGGGATCACACTGTAAAGTCAGCCAACCAAGGTCCCTACAGATTCAATTTTAATTTAGTTTGAAAGAGTTTAGTGCACAGTTGGACACTGCTGGGCTGAAACTTCTCATTTTTGCCTTTCATTTGCATGCCTCTGAAACATTTTAGAGAGATCCAAGGAATTATGGGAATTAGTTTTATTACCAAACTTTAAATTGAAGTATCAATTTTAAAAAATGTATGCATTCATTCTCATTGACTTTGGTTCATATTTTCAAATATTTTCTATATTTTAATTTTTTGCTGTTCAGATTTTTTCCTCCATTTTTCCTAAGGATGATTCTGAATCTTAATACAAGGAGTTTTCAAAAAGTTCATGGAAAAAATGACCAAAAAATAATGGATTTGTTTACACACACACACACACACACACACACACACACACACGAAGCCTCTTGAATATATAAGACTTCACTCACAGCCATATCTTCTCCCATGGTTAGAGTTAAGGAATCGCCCATTTGGAGAGTAAACAGGGTGTAGAGAGATCAGAGATTTGGGGAAGATGTGCACAAGGTCAAAAAACAGGACACAGAAATGGATAAAAAAGTCAAAAAAAGAGGATTATCCAAACCCCATAGTTACAATTGGATAGGGTGCCAGCAGGTTATATGTGTTTTGTCAAGCGCAGAGGGGAGACTGTACATGGAAGCAAGGTCTGGAGAAATTTGAGCACAGGTGACCGTCATTGGGGGCTGATAAAGGATCAATTCCAATTTCAAAGCCCAGGCCTTTCTCATTCTCCTCTTTGATCCATTTGCTTCCCTGTGTTTCAACACAGTTTCTCTCCTGATTAACTGCCACTTCTATATGGTGAGTGACTATTTTCAATTTCTCATTTTCTCAGATGGCTTTATTCTCTGACTTCTTTACATTCTCATAAATGATTCTCATTTCCTAACAGAATAGTCTTATTGAATTCTATTACACAGAAAGTTTATCCATATTAGCAAACAATACAATGATGATCAAAATATCTAGCACAAGTATTGTGATGGGACAGATTCCTGGCTCTATCACTTTCTAAATGTCCAAGTCTAGTTACTTTTTTTATTACTTACTAATAAAACAAGAATCACAGGTTGATGTAACTGCTAAAGTCTAGTCTAGTTTTATAAACTCAGAAGACCTGTTTTCTTACTAAGAAAATGAGAATAACAGGTTGTTGTTAGTATCCAATTAACAAAAGCATATTAATCACTTTACTTACTGCCTGACACCTGAAAATGTCATCATCATTATCAACAGCAGCAGTATCACATTCAGCTGACCCACTTTCAATGTTAGCTTGCTCATGTAAGTGCGTGAGTAAAAAGCAGATGACAGAGCTCTCGCTCTTCGATTTTCATTTCCCCAAGTTCTTGAGAGTACTTTGGACAACATCCTTAGACGCTTTTAACAACAAAAATGTTGCATGGGACAGGAGAAAAGAAAGCAAAGCAAAACGGTGCTTGGGACAGAAAAAAAATCCAGTGATTATTTAGGATTCCCCAGTAAATTTGGCTCTACTCCCTGTTATTTAGAACTTTCTTCAACATGACTTCAGTTTACTCATCTAATTTCATTTCCCCAAACCCAATTGAACCACAAACCCACACGAACTGAACTATTTGACACATTTAATTCATGTAATTCTATTTCCAGTCTATCATTATTGATGAGTGTTCATATCTTTTTTTCAATAGTGCATTTCTTCCTCCCCTTGAAGCACATAAACTTGGATGAAAATGAGAAAGAAGAGGCAGAGAGAAACAAATAAATTTATACTTTTAGAGAGCTATTGAAATATCGTAAGTGGCAATAAAAGATGAACCCTTGTCTGGTGAACAGTCAGCAGGAGGAAGCCTTCGTTGCAAATGACAGAGACTCAACACAGGTGAAAGATTTCAGAACTTACGATGATAGGAATGGCGAGTGAAGCAAAGCAGAAGCTTCTGCTAATGACTAGAAATCCGTCCCAGGACATATGCAGGACCACATAAAAATGAAACAACATCTAGAAAGAGGCTGTCAGACTACAAGGGTTCAGTTGTAATACAATCTATCTCAAAATGCCCTACTTTATGCCCATTTTGCTGTTCTGTTAATAACACCTGTCATTTGTAGATATGTCCCAGGTTATATAATATTTTACATGATTTCTTTTATTTAAAGGACATTTTAAATTCTATCTTCTCTGTGAAACTGTCTTTAGCCACCTGAAATGAATGTTTGCCTCTTTGTGCCTTGAAACTCCACATGTGCCATTTACAAGAAAGATATAACTATCATCTAGTTTTTTAATATTTCATTCCCTTACCACTTTGTTTTTTAGCCTCATTAATCGTGTTAGGCTTGGGTATGTTCATTTTTATAACTAATATAAATTATGTTTTATAACTAATATAAATTATGTTTGATTCACATAAGGTGGTATATATAACCCTTCAGAAGCAGTAAGAGGAATAATGGTTTCCTAAGGAAATGGTAGCGAGAGTGGGGGTATGTGAAGGAGAGCTGATAGCACTGATAACCCCACTTTAGGGGAAAGAACAAAAGAATTTTATGTGAATGGATATATTGGATGGTGTAAGATGTGGCCAAGTCAGTCAATCAGTAAGGGTTCCTGAGTGGGGAGGGAGGGGATAAAAGAGACCTAATATCAAGGAGTTCAAGAAGAAAGTAGTTTTGAAACTGACTGTGGTAGCAATTGTACAGTACTGCTTCATGTGATTGAATTATGGAATATTATGATATCTATAAAAAGCCCAATAAGATAATTTTAAAAGCATATCAAATTAAATTATATGGCTGCTTTCTATTCTTGCAGACACACAGGTTTTTTCCAGAACAATTGACTGTGATGCATCACTAGTCAATCCTACAGAAAGAGTAGCTCTCCTCCAACACATGTCAAAAATATAGAAACAAGGCTTTGTACAACTCAAGTCCCTTCTTTTTGGTTTAAAAGAAATTCATTCATGGAGTCAGAATATGTACTGATCCCATATTCTCATGCACTGTTTAAATTGTCTCAGGAAAAAATGAATCACTGAACTCATAATGCCTCTAGTCTAATGGAAAAGAACAGATGATACTAGTAAATTTCTCTGATGTTTCTGTTTCATTAATGCCTTCACTGACCATCCTATTTAAACTTGTAGTCCTCACCAGCACACTTTAACCCCTTGATGATTTTGAATTTTAACACTATCTGATGTTTAACATTGAATAAATAGAGATTTGTTTGCTGTCTTTCTCCTCCAACTAGGATGAGGGCCTATTTTTCTTTATTTATAAATTCTAAGAGACAATAATAGTGTTTGCCAGATAGTTGCAACTAGCTGCTATGGAGTTTATTCAACTTATAGTGACTGCATGGCCAATGGATTGTGTCCAAACTTGGCTCATTCCTGTGATCAATTGTGCATAAGTTCTGTGATTTCTGAATGTTTCATTGACTAGTTTTGAAATAGATTTCTAGACCTTTCTCCCTTGCCCAACTTAATCTAATGGGTCTAGTGAATTATGCTAAGCATTAGAGCAGCTCATACTTCTCGATTGACATATGTGTGAAGGATGTGCAAGAAGTGCATTGGTCAAGAATCAAACCTGGGTTTCCTGAATGAAAGGGAAGAACTCTGTCACAGAACAAGAAATCAGTATGTATTCTATAAAGTGATAAGTCATAGAAAAGTTAAGAAAAATATTTGATAGCACTGTAGAGATTATAGTTCTAGGTTTGATTTATAATTGTTTGATTAGATAGACCTCATTTGGAAGTTGGCATTTGAGTGAAGTCCTGAAAGAGGTAAAAAGGAAGCCATGTGTCACAAAGAAGCCATAACAAGATCATGACCTACTAACTTTAAAACATGAGTTTGCAGCCAAAAATCATGGGGAGAGAGTAAATGGAGAATGAGTGTGGAGAGATAAAAGCAAAGGAGGGAGGATGTCAGCAAAGTATACGAATTCTTACAGTTCACTGTAAGGATATAGTTTTATCCTGAATTAGATCTTTTACTTCATTTCATGAGATGACCGTCTTAGTGATTCACGTTCAGGAGACATTTGTCAAAATCTAGAGGTACTATGTGTAAGAAGGAGAATGCTACAGACTTCTAATGGGCAGATGCCAGAGCTGTTGCTAAATACTCTGTGATTTTCAAAACTGTTCCTTAAAATAGGTGCTATCTAACCTGAAACATAAACACTTCTGAGATTTAGAAACCTGGAGTTAATTTTTAAAAAGATCAGCTTTCATGGTATAATGAGAATGAACTTTGAAAGGACAAAGACAAAAGCAGGAATACCATTTAAAGGCTGCCGGAGTTATCTGATGAGAGATGATGTTGATTCAGCATTGTGTTGTAGAGATGGATCTACTGAGTGGTGCTTAGATTTTTATGTATTTTGACTGTGGAGCCAATAAAATTGACTTAGAACTTAATTTGAGGTGAGATAAAAGTGATAGTGAAGGGAAATTTTGAATTTGGGGGTAGAATTATCAAAAAGTAACAAATTCACATAAATTCTTACTAGATTACTAGAACTTTTAGGGAATGGAAACAAGATTAAACATGCAGTTTGATATATATTAAATATAATATGCCTCCTAGATATCTTATTGAAACTGTTGGGTAGGTACGTTTGGGGTGGAGAAATGTCTATGCTTGAATTTATATATATATATATATATATTTATATATTTGGAGGTCATCCATTTTTAGATACTATCTAAAAAAGATTCTCAATGGAGTGAATGTACAACAGGAAGACAGAAGAAAATAAAAAACACAGATAACAATGTATGCTGGAGACGGGGAAGAGATCACTGGCAGAGTGAAAACTTGTCATTTCCTTCAAATTTGGTATGACTATAGGGCTTCAAATAATCTGTTCTTATTTTTTAATCTTTGTGCTCTTTCTTGGTACAAGGGGCTGTCACTACTACACAAAGAATGTATCTGTTCTGGGAAAATACTTATTTTATCTCTGCTTTACAGCAGCTCTTTGTTTTATGTTCTGTCATTTCTCTGTATCCCAGCACCTCATCATATATGTTGCTTGTCCTATGTCAATATTCTTCACCATTGTTAGTGGTGTCATGCTGAGTCCACATTTTCAGGACTCTTTCTGTCCATATTATTCTATCTTTTATCATCCCAGCAGAGTCCTTTGTTGATTTGTTGATACATATGTATGTATAAAATATATTATATGTACACAATGTATTATAGCACTCTAGACACATTCTATTTATAGGTTGTATTATATACATTATATATGATACTCATATATGCATTAATGTTGTAAGGCACTGTCAAGTTGGCTTCTAAATCATAGTGGTCCTATCAGCACCAGCCTCATATTATTGTCATATTTAAGTCCATTGTTGCAGCCACGATATCACTCCATCTTATTGAGTGTTTCCTCCTTTTCTTCGAACATCTACTGCACTAGCACTGTGTGTGTGTGTGTGTGTGTGTGTGTGTGTCTCCCTTGGGAACTTTAGGTATCTGTAGCCATCATGTAGCTCACTTTCAGTTCCTGATGCATTCTAAATGCTAAATGGACTCTACACTTTTGAACATACTGTACTTTTGAACACATATGCCAATGCCTGCAGTATGATCCAATTCCTAATAAGGAACCCTACTTCTTTCCTCAAGTATTAAATAAGATGCTTCATTAATATTAAATGAGAAGCTCTCCCGAGCTTCTGAGATTCATGTTGGTGACTGTGAACTAATTTTTATGTTAATCATTGCTTTACTTATTCTACTTTTCTGCATCTTCCATCTGAGTACAAGTTTCTTGAAGCTAGGAAAGTCGTGTCTCATATACTATGGAATCTCTATGATTGACAGGGTTCTCTAGAGAAACAAAACCAGGATACTAATGAATTTTATATATTTATATAGATAGATATGTAAGAAATAAGCACTCAATTAATCTATAAAGAAGTACAAATAGCTCAGTGCAACTCAACTCCATGAGACAGCTAATAAACTTGACAGTCCATCAAGTCTTGAGCAATTCAGGCTATTTGGCCACAGGCAGCAAACAGCAAGGCAAGTCACCAATAGCAGATGACAGGATCCAGCAGTAAACAATGCATACTCCAGTAGCGTGGTAAAGCAGGTCTTGAAGTAACCTCAAATTACAGCAACACAGTCCACAGATTAGGTGTCCTACAGGTGGTGTAGCTTGCAAATTAAGGCCAAAAAGAAGCTCAGGCAGTCACATACTGCTCTGTTCATCAAAGAAAAAGAGACAAGAAAGGCGAGGCTGGCTGAGTCATTTATCTCTCTACCCTTCAATTAATCTTACATGTATTCATTGGTCATGTTGGCACAATAAACTTATCTATTGCAATTTCCATTATATAACACAGACAATGGTGTTTATTGGAGTCCATTGGTATGAAAATTATTAATATCCTTAGCTGCTAATTGAAAGGTTGTGAGTTCTAGTCCACAAGGCACCTTGGATGATAAACTTGGTAATCTTCTTCCAAAAATTCAGACAGTGACTGTCTATGAGGATATCTTCAACACACATGGGGTTACCAAGAGCTTGAAAAAAAATCAACAACTGGTACTGATTTATGGTTTCTATTGTTAGTTGTTGAATGAAAACATAAAATTAGCTTATTGATTGAAATTCATTTTATTTTGATGAGACTGAGAGTGTTTAATATCTTTGTCCTCAGAATCTGGTATGTTGTCTGATATACAGCTAAAAGAAAGTGTGGTAAAGAAAGCTGATAGTGTCCGGCTATTAAAAGATATAGCATCTGGGGTCTTAAAGGCTTGAAGCTAAACTAGCTGTCATCTAGCAGGGAAACAACAAAGCCCACATAGAATAAGAATACCAGCCTGTGTGGTCATGAAGTTTCAATAGGATCAGGCATAAGAAGACTCAAAACAATCATACCGATGTAAATGAGTGGGTTCAGAGTGAGACACATCTGTCGACAATTGGACATCCCCTCACAGAAAGGTCACAGGAAGGAAGGAATGAGTCAGCTAGGGTTCAATATACCACTGACAAAACAAAAAAAAACATTCTTCTAGTTCTTTATTTTTGGCATCACTGCCCTCTGGTGGTCATGTGAGCTATCCAGTCTTGCTCCCAGAGAGCTGGATTTGAACTGCCAAGCCTGAGGGCTGCAGTCCCGCACTCAACCACTTACGCCACCCCACTGGGGCTTTCTTCTTGTTCTTTAATATTTCCTCTCCCATCCCTATCATGACCTCAGTTCTAACTTACAAAGCAGCCTAGATCACAGCATGTACACTGGTACAGATAAGAAATCTCAACACACGAATTCCAGGACAGGTAACTCCAGGAACAATAATGGGAGTAGTGATACCATGTGGGTAGCAGAAAAGTGGGTTCAGAAGGGGTAGAAAGAGTGAACTAATCACAATGATCATGATTGAACTATAGTATCCTCCCTGCCCCTGGAGGGCAGCAGATGATGTAAGGTATGAAAATAACAATAATTTATAATTTCTCAGGGGTGCATGAGGGTGGGGAGGAAGGGTAAGAAAAGAGGAGCTTATACCAAGGGCTCATATAGAAAGAAAATGTTTTGAAAATGTTGATGGCAGCATATGTTTATTCATATGTTTATACATGTGCTTGACAGAATTATGTATGGATTGCTATGAGAGCTGTAAGATCCACCAGTGAAATTATTTATTAAAATTAAGTAATTATTGAGTGATATAAATATATTCATTGTGTTATTATATCCATTTTGATGTCTTCCCAAACAATACAACATTCCTTTAGAGCAACAGTCCTGAATGGGACAAACCTTAAATTTAATCTAATTCTCCTTTTGCTGTCAGCAGAGTATTTCTGAAATGGGAAAAGTGAGAAGATAGATAGAAAGGATCAGATTAGCAACTTTAAAAGTATATAGAACTGAGGTAGTTCAGTAGTCAAATATGAATATTAAAGTGTCATATAAAGGTCAAGCAATATAAAAATGCTTCAGGCAAAGTGGAAATGTTACTATAGTAAACAATGTGCTAACTAAATTTGTGAAGCTCTATAAAATAACCTCTGTGCAGCTTTGACTTTGAAACAAGTCTTGTCAGTGCATATAAATATTCTGTTCTCTTTCTCAAAGGTCAATCAGCTTTTATCTCAAAGGGAAACAAACAAAGCTGAACCAAGCTATGGAAAATTCACACAGGAGCAAGACTATAAAATTAATGAAATATGATAGTTTGGCTAACTTGAGATGCAGAACAGAATACTTTTTTGACAGTTAAGCAGATCAACTTATTTAGGTAATCTGGAATAACACATTGTTCCCTACCTTCCTTCCTTCTATTGCCTTTGTTTGCAATGCCCTCTACCAGTCAGTAATTACAATATATATGGCTTTCACTTGCTTATTTTTTTAAATTTACACACAGATACATGCCTAAGTACACACACACACACACACACACACACACACACAAATCTTTGTTTCAGTTTGATGCCTTTTGTCTGGTTTCTTATAACATCCTACCCACAATATAATTTAAAACTATTTGTGTGTGAGAGAGAAAATGCATAAAATTTTTTTCAATATTTGCATGTTTGTTCTGTTCTATTTCTAGTAATCTAGTTTCCCTGCCCCTTGTCTTCTCATTTTTTTGTTAGAGTAATTGTTAACATTTTATTCTCACTGTAGATGATTTAAAAAAAAAAAAAGAAGGGAATTCTCCAGAATGATATCCTTTAAGGGCGAAATTTGTCTTTACCTAAAAGGTGACCTCAGGGAATAATCTCTATTTAAGATTTAAAAAATATCATTTTCTCTTCTGAACTTAGCAATTATATTTTCTTCTGTCAAGCTGTGTGGTCTTAACTCACATTACGTTCTACTCTGTCCATCACCTAAAATAATAATTGTTGACTATCTAGGTAGGCAGAGTCCTGATAACACAGTAGTTATGCATTAGGCCACTAACTACAAGGTCAGTGACTTGAAAACACCAGCTAGTCTAAGGGAGAAAGAACTTTCAGTTCCCATAAAGATTTACAATCTCAGAAAACTATAGGAGCAGAAATCCACTTTTTTCTGATAGGCTGGCAGTCAGTTGGCATCAACTCAATGACAGTGAGTTTTATTTTGGTTTTATTCCCCAGAGAGTTATTCCTTTTTCCCTCTACCTCACTAATCCCTCATAACCACCAATAAACATTCATATTTGTGTATATGCCATTTTCTTCTTATAAAAGTTATTTGTCTTATGAAGTACTTGTCTTTTTGTGACTGATTTATTTCACTTAGCCTTAGTTTTATGTATTGTGTGAGATATGAATTTTCTGCTAGTGGCTAAAAATTCTTGCCAACACCATTTTTTAAAGAGACTTTAATTAATTGAATAAAATTTGACCTCTTATTAAATGTTAGTTGTTCACAGATGGATGTATCTATTTTTGAGTTCTCAATTCTATTTAAATAGTCTGTCTCTCACTGAACTAGCTAAATGACTGTAGCTAAATATTTGTTTTGATGTTAGGGAGTGTGAGTCCTTCTATTCTGTTGTTCTTCAATATTGCTGTACATATTCTTGACCTCTCAATTGTATATAAGCATGATTAATTTTTTCCATTTCAATAAAGGATGCTTGAATTTGAATCAAGCTCTCATGGTATCCATATCACTTCAGTAATACTGACATTTTCTTAACATTAAGTTCATAGACAATGTGTTAGTCTGGGTTGACTAGAGATACAAATTCATAGACACTCATGTGTATAAGAAAGAGCTTTATACCAAATAGTAATGTTGCACTGAGAAAAGATCCCAGGCCAGTTCAAATCAAGCCCTTAAGTCCAATATTAGCCCATATTTCTGATTCCAGTCCGTGATTTCCTCTTCAGTCTTACACAACACATACAACGACACTGAATTCAGGAAAATCACTGACCAGTGGGTGAAATGTCTGATGGATCTAGTGGGGTGGATCCATTTCAGCACTCACATGGGTCTCCATGTGACTTCTCCAGCTCCAGGGCTTGGAGCATAAGTCCATGAGGCTTGTCCATAGAAAGTCGAAGCAGAGAGTCTGAGTCTGGCTTCCATTGAGCTATTTATCTCAGTCACACTTCCAAATGAGGTCATTTGGAACCTGATAGCAGGTTAAACTCCCATACCTTCACTCTTAATAATTTCAAGTTGTGACATTATGTGACTACGACAGGCATAGAATAGCCTTCCATACACAATGTAAGTCTAATGGTATTCATAGTATGTCTTTTACATCCTGGTTACATTTATTGCCAGATATTTTCACTTTGGAGTCTACGGTAAATTGTATCTTTCTTGAGTTTCCTGATTATTTAGTAATTTCCTTATACTTTTTGCTGTTAGGTGTCTTCAAGTTGGCTCCAACCCACAAAGACCCTATGAACAACAGAACGAAACATTGCAAAGTATTTAACCACCCTCACAATTGTTCCTTATGCCAGATCCAACTAATGCAACCACTGTATGAATCCACATTATCAAGGTGCTTCCTCCTTTTCACTGCCCCTCCATTTTAGCAAGAATAATGTTCTTCTCCAGGGACTGGACTCTCCTGACAATATATTCGAAGTATGTAAATCAAAATCTTGCCATCCTTTCTTTCTTTTTTAAGAAATCATTTTATTGGGGGCTTATACAATTCTTAGCACAATCCATCCATACATTCATTGTATGCAAAGCATATTTGTACCTTTGATGCCCTCATCATTCTCAAGATATTTTCTTTCCACTTAAGCCCCTGGTATTGGCTTCTCCTTTTTCCACCCCCTTTCTGCTCCCCCTTCCCTCATGGACCCTTGATAATTTATAAATTATTATAATTTTGTCCTGTTGAACGCTGTCTGATCTCTCCCTTAGCCCACTTCCACGTTGTCCACACCCCAGTCAGGAGTTATATGTAGATCCTTATAATCGGTTCCTCCTTTCTACTCCACCCTCCCTCCATCCTCCAAGTGTCGCCACTCTCCCCACTGGTCTTAAAGGGGTCATCTGTCCTGGATAGCCCATGTTTCCAATTCCTATCTGTACCAGTGTACATCCTCGGGTCCAACGGGATTTGTAAGGTAGAATTCAGATCATGATTGGGAGGGAGGAAGCATTTTAGAACTAGAGGAAAGATGCATATTTCATCATTACTGCACTGTGTCCTGACTGGCTTGTCTCCTACCCACAACCCTTCAATAAAGGGATGTCATTTCCCCTGAAGATAGATTTTGGGTCCCCAAACTGCACTCCCCCTCATTTATAATGATAACATTTTTAGTTCTTTGATGCCTGATACCTGATTCCTTTGATGCCTCGTGGTCCCTCTGGTGTGCTTCTTCTATGTGGGCTTTGTTGTTTCTGAGCTAGATGGCCGCTTGTTTACCTTCAAGGCTTTAAGACCCCAGAAGCTTCATCTTTTGATAGATGGGAACCATAAGCTTTCTTCACCACAATTGCTTATGCAAACCTTTGTCTTCAGCAATCATATCAGGAAGGTGGACATGCCATGATATGATATTTGTTCTTGATTCCTGATAACTGCTTCCATTGATACCTTGTGGTCACACATGTTGCTGTACTTCATCCATGTGGAGTTTTTTGCTTCTGAGCTATATGTCAGTTTGTTTATTTTCAAACTGTTAAGACCCTAGATGCTATATCTTTGATAGCCGGGCACCATCAGTTTTCTTCACCACATTTGCTTGTGTACATATTTGTCTTCATTGATCGTGTTGGGTAGGTGAGCATCAAGGAATGCCAATTTAATATAACAAAGTGTTCTTGCATTGATGAAGTACTTGAGTAGAGGTCCAATGTCCATCTGCTGCTTTAATAGCCTTTCTTGCTTTCAATGAACATTCTGACCTTATTTCTTCCAAGGCCAATTGGTTTGTCTTTTTAGCAATGTGTGATACCTTTTGCTGTTTTTTAAAAAAATCATTTTATTGTGGGCTCTTACAGCTCATATCACAATCCATCCATATATTTATTATGTCATGTACTTTTGTACATATGGTACCTTCATCATTTTCAAAACATATTCCTTCTACTTGTGTCTCATTTTTTTCATTTCTCCTCCCTCTCTCATGAACCTTTAATATATTGTTATCATTTTCTTATCTTATATCATCTGTTCTTCCTCAGTACCACAGATCATATGAATGAATATATGTATTTATGGTCTTCCTTATTTGATGTCCGATTTCACATATATGTAATGCAATAGAGAATGCCATGGCTTAGGTCAGGTGCTCCTGTATCCTCAGAGTGACATCCTTTCCTGTCAATACTCTGAAGAGGACTTGTGCCACAGATGCACCTAATGAAATACATCTTTTGATCACTTGACTGTTGCTTCTATTAGCATTAATTGAGCATTCACTTAAGACAAAATTTTTGACAACTTCAACCTTTCCTCTATCATGATGTTCCCTATTGGTCCAGTTGTGATGATTTTGGTCTTCCTTCCACTGAGTTGTAATATATACAGAAGGCGACAATCCTTGATATTCATCAGCAAGTGCTTCAATCCCTGTTACATTCAGCAAGGTTGTGTAATTTGCATACTGTATATTATTTGTAAGTCATTCTCCAATTCTAACACCATCCTTTTCTTCATGCAATTCAGATTCTCTGATGATTTTCTCAGCATAGGGATTGAATATATATGGTGAGAGAGTACAACTCTGGGACCCACTATTCCTGATTATAAACCTTGCTCTGCTTGCAAAACTGCTTCTTGAATCATAGATAAGTTCCAAGTGAGCACCATGAAATGCTATGGAAATCCCATTCTTCTCAAGGTCATCCACAGTTTATTACTGTCTATGCAGTCATATGTCTTTGCATAGTCAATGAAATACAAGTAAATATCTTACTGTTATTTTCTGCTTAGATCCAAGATCCATCTACCATCAACAATTATATCCCTTGTTCCATGTCCTTTTCTGAATTTTTAGCAGTTATATTACTATTTTTGCATTGCACTTATTGTAAAGAAATCTAATTGATTTTTCTATCTTGATTATTGCTGAATTCTATTACAGTATTTTTCTCATAGAATTTCATTTTAAACTTTATTTTAGATACAGTTGCTCTCGGATAGTTGTTGATTTTCACTTGGAACGGTGGTCATGTGTGGGAGGGGAGAAGCCTCTTCCTAATCTCAGGTCCCAACTGCCTTCATATTGTCAACTCAATGTCTGTGTCAATAAAACAAGCCAGTCAATTTGGTTAGAAACAAAAAACAGAAACCACAAGCTGCTTCCTACTCCAGTAGAGAATCATGGCCTCAGAAACCCACAGATACAGTTTTACTTGATCCATCTGGTCACTGCAATGCAAAGCACAGCAGACAGCAGTGAGTCTGATATTGGATACTTAAGTATTTTTATTACTTTTTGGTGAGTGTCCCTTTTATCATTATGTTGTGTCTTAATGTGAGTTAAAGATTATTTGATAAGATACTAATATTGTTGATCATCTCCTATTTTGATTAGTATTTGTCTGTTATGGATTTCTTTCTTATATATTTAACATATTTTTGCCTTTTTGTCTGAGATGCAGCTCTTGGAGGCAGCATAATGATAACCCATAGCTCATATTTTCCCTATTCGCCCATTCTCTGTATCTTGACTGGTATAATTGATTCATTAGCTTTTTGCACATGTCACAAGAATTTTTTCTTCTTTACTTTCTGTGCTGAGTTCTCTTAATGTATGTAGCACATATTTAATATATATTAGTCAGTGTGTTAATTTTTTTACTGATTTTCATGAGGTTTACATGTCACATCTACATGCACAACTTTTGATATAGGTTACCACTACTTTAAATGTCATGGTTTACTTATCTATCTTCTCTAGATTAGTTAAATTAAAAATCTTATAGCAGTGTTTTTTGCAGCATTTTTAGTCTGTTGAGCTTAGGAGGATCCCTTAAGAAAAATGCCATTAAGGTTCTCCATGAATGTTCAGTGAAAGGCTAGAACGAATGAATTTGTATAAGAATTAAGGAATGGAAAATTATTGTTACTCATTTATTATTGATTTTATTAGGAAAAACCCAGTCTTTATTAATAGATATATGCCCATATTGCTTTTATCAAATATGGAGATCAGATGGTGCTGATGGTGCAGGTAAGTGTTAGACTACTCCATGTAAGGTCAGTGATTCAAAACCCTCCATACAGTCACTATGAGTTGTGTAATAGGTAAGCTTTTGGTGCCAACATGGCAAAAGACGATAGGTAGGTCTGTTGTGACAACATGGCCAATGAAAACAGGTGATCAATTGAAGAGTGGAGATAGAAAAGACTTGACAAGAATTACAACATAAACTGAGTGGCAGATCTAGTACAGTGTCCGAAGCCAAAGTGAGGGCATTGATAGGAAAAGAATTGGGACCCTGAAACATGGGATGGGAATATATGGACTGATGATCCAGAAGAAGAGGATATTGTGCTGCCTCTAGAAACAATTGAACCAACCCCGTCAACCCTGATCCACCCCTCCCAACTGAAGATAGTAATCCACTATCAACAAAACAACCCACACCTGAGCAGATTAACCAAGTTACTGTAGGTGAAACACCAGGTGGGGCTGCATCTCTACCATTGCCTGAGGGAGATGTCTTATAAGATAGTGCTAAGAACACCCAGGAAACACCCTCACAATTGATAATTTCTGCTAGACCTATAACTAAAATTAAGGCAAGGAAAGCTCCTAAGGGTGAGGTCAAGGTGATTACTTAAGAAGCATGCTATACTCACAAAGAACTGCTCAAGCTTTCAAATATGTACAAGCAGAAGCCTGGGGAATATCCCTGGGATGGTTACTGAGGATGTGGGATACTGTGCAAGAAATGTAATATTAGATCAGTCTGAGTTTCTGGATATGGGACCTCTAAACACAGACTCTTCTTTCAATGTCTCAGTGAGAGAGTCTGATAGGATTCTTATTTGTTTGGTTCACTGAAGCATGAGCTGCCAGATGGCCTAGATTAGACCAACTTGAGGTGTCTGATCTACCTTGGCACATGTAGGAGAAGGCATCCAAAAACTGAGGGAATTGGTATAGTAGAATGAATCTATCAGGATACTCCCATAGACCTCAAAAGGTGTTGTCCTGAGAACATATCCTTCACCACAACCATATGGAACAAGTTTGTGAGGTGGGATCCAACATCTCTGAAGATTCCTATAATTGCTATTTTGTGTGTGCCAGGATTAACTGTGGGAATTGCCTTAAATGAATTCTGACATTTGCCCACAATGGGGCTGATTTGACTACATGGTGACAGAGTGCAAGTGTCAGCAGTGAATAAACAGAGACAGGGTGGATGTAGTTATAATTGACAACAAGGCTCTACAGGAATCAAAGCAGCCTGTCTCGTGTGGAATTGAGATTGGCTACTTAGTCACAGTGTCCCTAGGAGTGAAATATATGGGAAGCCTACTAAATATTTATGTGCCCTAAACAGGCAGAAAAATGCTGGATCAGGTGAACAGTGGGATAGGCAGTCACGATCACTCAACCAATACCCAGGCCTGAGCCAGTTTACAAACCCACAATCCCTTGAATGAGGGGAAGGACGGATCCCTTGGAAGGAGGACCCTGATACATCACTGAAGGTTTATGCTGTTAGTCTTTCTTCTAGTCTTCCCCAAAGGGACCTGCAGCTTTTCACAAGAATGACTGTTCATTGGGCGAAAGGAAATAATCAAACTTTTTGGGGATTACTGGACACTGGCTCTGAACTGACACTAATTCCAGGGGACCTAAAGTGTTTAAAAAGCTGGCCAGTCAGAGTGAGGGCTTATGGAGGTCAAGTTATTAATGGAGTTTTATCTCAGGTAAGTCTCACTGTGGGTCCAGTGGGTCCCTGAACCCATCCTGTGGTTATTTCCCCAGGTCCAGAATGCATCATTGGAACAGACACACTTAGTAACTGGCAGAACCCCCATATTGGATCCCTGAAATGTGGAATACGGGCTATCATAGTGGGAAAGGCCAAATGGACACCATTAGAATTGCCATTGCCTTTGAAAATAGTAAACCAAAAGCAATACTGCATTCCTGGAGGAACTGCAGAGATCAGTGCCACCACCAAAGACTTGAAAGATGCAGAGGTGGTGATTCCTACAGCATCTTCATTTCACTCACCCATTTGGCCTATAAAGAAGACAGATGGATCCTGGTGAATGACAGTGGGTTATCATAAACTTAACCAGGTGGTGACTTCAATTGCAGCTGCATTTCCAGGTGTGGTCTCATTGCTTGAGCAAATTAATACTTCTCCTGGTACTTGGTATGCAGCTTTTGATCTGGCCAATGCCTTCTTCTCAATATCAATCGCAAAGGATCACCAGAAGCAGTTTCCCTTCAGCTGGTAGGGGCAACAGTACACTTTCACAACTCTCCCTCAGAGGTACATCAACTCTTCTGCCCTGTGCCGTAATTTAGTCCAAAGATAACTCGATCACCTGCCTATTCCACAAAATGTCACACTAGTCCATTATATTGATGACATTTTGCTGATTGGACCCACTAAGGAGGACGTATCAAAGACTTTAAATTCATTAGTACAGCATTTGTGTACATGAGGTTGGGAAATTAACCCAACAAAGATTCAAGCACCCTCCACCTCAGTAAAATTACTAGGGATCCAGAGGTGTGGAGCATGTCGAGATATTCCTACTAAAGTGAAGAATAAGCTATTGCAGCTGGCTCTCCCAATGACGAAACAGGAGGCACAACACCTAGTGAGCCTCTTCCGATTTTGGAGGCAAGATATCCCTCACTTGTGTGTTCTGCTTCAACCAATTTATTAAGTGACACGAAAGGCCTCCAATTTTGAGTGGGGCCTGGAACAAAGTAAAGGGACTGCAACAGGTTCAGGCTGCTGTACAAGCTCCTTTGCCACTGGGACCATATGATCCAGCTGACCCAATGGTACTAGAGGTGTCAGTTGTCAATAAAGATGCACTGTGGAGTCTTTGGCAGACCCCTATTGGTGAATCACAGCATAGACCATTGGGATTATGGAGTAAAGTCCTGCCATCCTCTTTAGACAACTGCTCCCTCTTTGAAAAACAGCTGTTGCCTTGTTACTGGGCCTTGGTGGAGACTGAACACCTCACCATTGGCCATCAAGTCACCATGAGGCTTAAACTACCTATCATGAACTGGGTATTGTCTGACCCACAATGTCATAAAGTTGGACGTGCACAGCAATAATGGACACGGTACATACGAGATCGAGCCAAAGCAGGACCTGAAGCTACAAGTAAGCTGCACGAAGAAATGGCCCAAATGCGCACAGTCCCCACTCCAGTCACATTACTTTCTCTCTCCCAGTCTGTATCTATGGCCTCCTGTGGAGTTCCTTATGCTAATTTAGCTGAAGAACAGAAAATTCATTCTTGGTTCACAGATGGCTCAGCACGATATGCAGATGCCACTCATAAGTGACAGCAGCAGCTTTACAGCCCCTCCCTAAAAGATAGTGGTGAAGGAAAATCTTTCCATTGTACAGAAGAACTATGAGCAGTGCACCTGGCCATTCAGTTCACCTACAAGGAAAAATGGCCAGAAGTGTGACTGTATACTGATTCATGGGCTGTGGCTAATGGCTTGGCTGGATGATCAGGGACTTGGAAGGAACATGATGACAAGGAACTGGTGACAAGGAGATATGGGTAAGAGGTATGTGGATGGATCTCTCTGAATGGGCCCCAAAAGTAAAGGTAATAGTGTCTTCATGTGAATGCTCACCAAAGGATTATTTCTGAAAAGGAGGACTTTAAAAATCAAGTGGATAAAATGGCACGCACTGTGGAGACTGGACTACTTCCTTCCTCTGCCTCTCCTGTTATCACCCAATGGGCACATGAACAAAGTGGACATGGTAGCAGGGATGGAGGTTATGCATGGGCACAGCAACACGGACTTTCACTCACCAAAGCAGACTTGGCCACAGCCACTGCTGAGTGCCCTGTTTGGAAGCAGCAGTAACCAACATTAAGTCTGAGGTATGGAACCATTCCTCAAGGAGAGCACTCCCATTATGGAGGGGGCAGTGTTTTGTTCTGACTGGAATAGATGCCTATTCTGGATATGGATTTGCCTTCCCAGCACGCAATGCTTCTGCCCAAACCACCGGCATGGCATCCCACATAACATTGCTTCAGATGAAGGAACTCACTTCACAGCTAATTCAGTGCAGCAATGTACCCATGCCCATGGAATCCACTGGTCATATCATGTTCCTCATCATGTTGAAGCATCTTTCTTGATAGAACCATGGAATGGGCTCCTGAAGACACAACTGTGATGCAAACTGCGAGGCAACAACTAGCGGAGCTGGGGCAGTTTTCACCAGGAAGCTGCATACCCTTTAAACCAGCAGCCAATATATGGTGCTGTGTCTCCAATAGCCAGGGTTCATGGGTCCAGGAACCAAGGGATGGAGACTGGAGTGGCACCACTCACTATTACTCCTTGTGACCCACTTGTAGCATTTTTGTTTCCTGTCTCAGCAACCCCATGTGCTTCGGGCCTGGAGTTCTTGGTCCCAAAAGAAAGAACTCTCCCACCTGGAAACACAGCACAGATTCCACTGAACTGACAGCTGAGAATGCGCGCTTGCCACTTTGGGCTTCTCATGCCTTGGATCAACAGATCAGGAAGTATGTCACTTTACTGAGTGGTGTGATTGACCCAGATTACCAAGAAGAAATTGGACTGGTGTTACATAATCGGGGTAAAGAAGAATATGTTTGGAAGATCCAATAGGCCAACTCTTAGTGCTGCCATACCCTGTGATAAAAGTAAGTCATAAATTACAGCAATCCCATCATGACAGTATATCTAATGACCTAGACCCCTCAGGAATGAAGGTCTGGGTCACCCCACCAGGCAAAAAACCACAACCAACTGAAGTGATTGCTGAGGGCAAAGGTAATACAGAATGGAAAGTAGAAGATGGTAGTTCTACCTACCAATTACAACCATGTGATCAATTACAAAAGCAAAGTTTGGATTGTTCGTGTATTTTCTGTATATGAGCTTACTGAATATTTTTTCTTTGTTCATGTATGATATATCGGCTACAATTGGACTCAGTATGTTCTCATTTATATGTATGATAGATGTTTGATATTAAGTATAAGTTTGATTTCATTGATGTCTGGAAATTTTTTATGGCTAAATAATTGTGTACAGGTGCCATGTTGACAAAAGGTGGATTGTTATAGGTTAGCCTGTGGTGCCAACATGGCCAAAGATGATAGGTAGGTCTGTTTTGACAACATGGCCAATGAACACACGCAATCAATTGAAGGCCGGAGATAGAAAAGGCTTGGCAAGCTCCACCCTTGCTCTCTTGCTTTTGGATCTTCAGACCAGCCAGCTGCCTTGTTCGTCCTGTGCCTTGACCTCCAAGCAACATTACCCTTGGGACGCCTAATTGTGGACTGTGTCGCTGTGATTTGAGGTTCCTTCAAGCCCTGCTTAGCCATGCTCCTGACATATACATCTCTTATTGGACTCTGTCATCTGGCTGACTGTTGGTGACCTGCTTTGCTGTTTGCTGCTTGTGGCCGGGTAGCCTGAATTGTACTACAGAGGACTACTTGACGGCTCTCAAGACGCCAAGGACTGTCCGTCTGCTAGCAAGTGAGTTGCACCAAGCCATTGTAATGCTTTATAGATTAATTGACTGTTTATTTTTTATCTTATGTATATCCTATATTCTATATAAATATATCAAGAGAATTACTAGTGTCCTGGTTTTATTTCTCTAAGAGAACGCTGTCTGACACAAGTTGGAATTGACTCAATGGCAGTGCAATTTGTTTTCTCTCCAACTGCCTTGAAGAACTGGACTGTTTTTCTTCTTTCTTACTGAGAGAATTGGGGGACTTTACCTTCAAAGTGAAACTGATAACTTGAGTTTGAGTAGGATACAGGATTCCTTTGTAGTCTTAAGAATTCCAATGCTAATCAAGTCTCGTTTGCAGCACTTGGTTGTCTGTTTTTAAGACCTAGTGCAGTTTTAATCTCTTACTCATAATATTAGTCACATTGCATATAATACCGAGCATACATTATGCAAAGATAAACATGGCTATAGAAACTGAATTTATTTTCCACCTATTTGGGGGAATTTCTAGTTTATGGTTTTTATCCTTCACCACTTGATACTTCTTCTAATTTGTAATCAAAATTATTCTGCCCACACAATACTTCATATAGATGTGAGACACTGCAGGAGATAGAATTGTCAATGATATGTTCCTATATTGGTTATTGAATCGTGGTGATTTTTGTTTTTCTCTGCTTGCTCTATTAGCCTATATATTTATCTGCTTTTTGAAGGAAGGTATTAAAAACTTAATTAAACATTGCAATATACTATTGTGAGTTTCTTTACTAGCAGCATAAGGTAGAGTTGAAACAGGAAAATCCCAGACACTACAGTGGTAGGCAGATTCACATCCAAACTCTTGATGTGCAACAAAGTAATTGTGAACTCAAAGAAATTATTTAACTCTTGTCGGGGCCAATAATTCTAGTATAGTAGGTGGCAGGATGAGATTCATCCAATGAAAAGTAGTTTGGGATTTTTCTAATAAATAATTAAGGGCTGAGCCCCGGTGGCATAAGTCGTTTTGTGTGGGACTGCGGCCCATGGGCTTGGTGGTTCAAATCCAGTGGCAGCTGTCAGGAGCAGTGCTGGATAGCGCCCAAGACCACCAGAGGCAGTGATGCCCCTCCCCCCTCCAAACGTGTAAGTTAAAACAAACAAAATAAATAATTAAAATATAGTGGTGATAGGAAGGAAGGGAATGAATATTTATTTGTTGAAAGCTTACTGTGTGAATCATTTTTAAAATGAAGTTTTATGGTAGACTGTATAATTTATATGTATAACTTTGTAAGTTACTTCTACAGGTGTGTGAGGTGAAATTACTTTACTCAAAAAGTTTAGACTCAGGTTCTGTCTTTGAGAGGCACCCTCTAAGCCCAAGTCCAAATCAGCTATCATCTGGTCAATTCCAATGCATGGAAACCTAATAAACCTTTGCACTATCCTGAGTAATTATACTTATCTTTTTTATCTATGAGGATGCAGATCATAACTAATAATTCATGCTCTTTGTGAGATGAATTTTGGTAGGTGGATGCTGTTTGGTCCAGACTGATCCACCAGTGATATCTTAAAATACAGGAATGAGTTTAATCACTAGGACAAATATTCACTTAGTAATGCCAATGTAAAGAAAATCCAGTCAAGGTTCTGCACACTGTAATTCTGGTAGGTAATAGAAAATAAATATAGGAGATTAATGTATGCTATTGGACATAGCATTTTCACATTAGGATAATCCCAGATCTCACGTTGCTTATTTTTCCTTTATGCTGGCCCAATTTGTAAACTTTGTAACAAAAGTGTAATTATTAATGTGCACATTTCCTGAATTCTGAGACCCATTCTAGCAAATCATTGAATCCATAGGGGTAGGCAATGAGAATTATGAAATTTGTAGTCTGTAGGTAATAAAAAACCAACATTTTTTGATAGAGACTGGTAGATTTCCAGCTGGTGTCTAAGTTCTGTGGAAGACTGTGCCACTTAAGGTTAAGCACTGACCTATTTTAGGTCATTAGAGTAAGAAGAACTGCATTTGCAGTTAGTGGCAGAGAAGACATCTAATGAAGACCAAAAACAAAACAAAATAAACTAATAAACAAAAACCATACACATAAATGGCTTAATTAAGACTTAAATGAGCAAAACTTTGTGATACCATGATAGAATTTAGAGCACTAAATTCCTATACATATCCCATGCTGAGGCTTTGAAAGAGATGAGCTAAAGTTCTGTCTTTGGGGTATTTGGGAAAGGAACATCATGGTAGAGCCAGCGTACCTGCCTAGTACTAACGATATTGACACCACCTCACTGAGGTTCCTAAATTTAAATTTAGTTGTTGTGACCATCCCAATCACAGCTGAATCACCATCTCTCACCAATACCGTCATGCCACATTTTCATCAAATTGACTCCACAAGTCATTTCATTAACCTGTTCATGTGATTTTTCACAGTTTATGTGATTTTTAAAAATCAGGGTTCATGTGATCTTTGTCTACTTATTAAAATATAGAGGAATTTTACTATAACAAAAACATACCCACAAAAAGGTATTTCAGGCATTAAATTGCATCTAAATCATTTGCCATCTTGCCTGGTATTAAGCAAATATCAATATGTGTTTTATTAATAATAACAATAATGATAATAATAGAAACAGACCCAGCAGGGGAAAAACGGATATCTGAGGTGATGCATTTACTTTTCTAAAGTGAAATAATAATTTCTAAAGTGAAATGTAATTAGTAGATAATGGAGTTTTTCCACAAATGTTTAAAGCATCCCTGTATATCTTTGGGTGTGCTAATGAATATTGTCTTTTCCCACATAGATGAAAAGGCTTCAAGGTATTTGTGGGACAATTGCATTACCTTTCTGTTCTATTTTCCACAAACTTTTTGGAAGAAAAGTGAGATTCTCTTACCCTTATACCCTATATAGAGTCATGATTATTCAGGATAAAATTGATAGCGATTGGTTTTACACCAATAGCTGTATTTGTTTGGCATTTATAGATTTATTTTTAAAGGTAAGTAGCTTCAGACCATAGAAACGAAAAAAAGCAATCCTATTTAGAAATCTGCACTTACTCAGTGAAAATTGGCTGTACTAGTCTATGGGCAAACATATTCAGAACTACTAGGCATAATCATGGTAGAGAGAGTTCCATATTTAGAACAATCTTTGCATGAATTGAACCTAAAATTCTTATTTCGATATTGCTGCCTTTCTGTCAGAAAAACATCTTCTTTCCATATTAGGGGGTGGTCAGCCTCCTGATATACTCACAGTAAAGGTTCAACAGGCAGTTGTGTAGCAATAATATTATTTACTGTAACACCGATGTAGAGATCAAGAAAGAGAGAGAGAAAAGAGCATTACAAGTCATATATGTATCCTTTCATGATACATGCTCACCTACACCCCGCTAGATGGTCCCCGTGGAGAGGGAGACAGGCAGGCGGCAGCCTGGAGAAAGGCAGCCAGGTAGGAAGCAGGATTCTGTGAGGCAGCCTTGAGGTGGGCAGGGTTTTTTTCTATTGTATGTCCCATCCCTATGTACCCTCTGGAGCCAAACCAGGCCCCCAATTACAGGCAAAGACATATGTCACAGGAGAGAGCTGTCTTAAGGGCTATATGGTGATGAGAGGGGTGGTCTTAGGAATGTCTACTTGACTATGTGACCAGAGGAGTGAAAAGACCAGACCTTAGTCTGTGGAGGTAGATAAGCATTTCTATCAGGCTAGGGGCTATTAACAATGATTCTAGAATTGCCATAGGCTTAGAGGGAAGTGGGCCATCATCCTAATAACAAGGGAGTTAACTCAAAGCAGACAATACAAAAGGCCTTAAGTGACTGGGACTTCCATAACAAATGCTGGTAGATAGTCTGGTTAATCTTTGGAGCATAATAATTGAGGAGAAATTCCCTCTTCACCGACATTGCCCTTATTACTTGGACTTGCTTTCAGGAGAGAGCTGTGCCTTAGTGTGGGTTGACTGGAAGAACAAATTCGTAGACCTTCATATGTGTATAAGAAAGAGGTTAATATACAAGAGCAATAAATATTGATAAACCATCCCAACCCAGTTCAGATCAAGTCCATAAATCCAATATTAGCCCATATAACTGATATCAACCTATACAGTCTTCTTCAGACTCATGCAATATACATGACACCAACTGCAGAAAGATCACAGTCCAGTGGGTGGGAATTCTTCTGGATTCAGTGGAGTTGTGGACATCTCGGCACTGGTAGGTGTCTCCACATGTTTCCTTCAGCTCTCGAGGTCTGCCTCTATCGACATAGTCCCACGTGTCTTGTCAGTAGAGCATCTCTAAGGGAGTGAACAGAGAGCGAGCGAGAGAGACAGATTTTCACCTTCCAGAGGAAATCCAGGAGATCCCAGAATCCTCATGAGAAGGTCATGCCCACACAGAGGCTTCATTGACTATGACCTGATTTACAGACTAGACTCCATCCCTTCATCCTTAAACATCTCAAGTCCCAAACTGACACCAGACTGTAACTATCACAAGTAGTCCCTGAATAAGGTAGAGGGTCAGCAAAAATGAGGAAAATGCTCAATGAAATGGGATGGCACAGTGGCTTTAACAATGGAACCAAACATGCCCCCCCAAAATCAAAAAAACAAAACAAAACAAAACAAAAAAACAAACAATGGAACCAAACACAGCCATCATTGTGAAAATGGCACCGGACCAGGAAGTGTTTTTGTTGCGATGAGTAAGACTCAACTTGACAGTGCTGCACAACCACAGAAACTTAAATGAAGTTCCACTCTTTAATGTAAAATTAACATGTCCTCAAATGCCATAAAGGTTTCTTGCTTATGAGTCTATGACAGTAACATTTTGTGTCAATTTGGCTGAGCCAGGATCTTCAGTAGTTCGACAGTAAAATATCCTAAGATGCAGGTCACAGGCTGATGTCTTCTTGGGGGAGTGGCCTGCTACATATTAATTAATAGATGCTATAGAGAACTTACTTTTCTTCTTATTGTCATACTTTATGCTGGCCTTGATCCTGCATTTAGAGCATGGGCTGGCAGTTCATCATGTGGTCTGCTGGCCCTGAGGGTTGTCAGTCACATGGCATGTTACCTGATGATATTTTATTTATTTATTTATTTATTTATTTATTTATTTATTTATTTATTTATTTATTTTGTTTTTTTGGGTCATCACTGCCCTCTGGTGGTGGGAGTAGGAAGCCCAGCCTTGCTGCTGGATTTGAACCTCCAACCCAGTGGGCCACAGTCCTGCACATAACCACTACGTCACCGGGGCTCAGCCCTATCTAATGATATTTAGTACTATTCCAGCCTCCTATTTCTTTTTACTGCATCCTGATTTGTGTTGCAGTTTCCTGATTCCCTAGCACTGGTAAATGTATGAGTCAGAAATAAGGATGCTCAAACTTGTTATAACTTTATTATAAATGTATGAGCAGCTCTAGAAAACCAAGCTTAACACAAATGTTCTTTCTTGGAAAAATGTTTATTTGAACATTTATTTTTGGCCCCTGACTGAATTTTTATATTGCTAGATGAATAGATGGGAAGAATGCACTTACAACTAGAGATGCTGTAGCATTGCTATGGTTGATAAAAGGAAAGAACGTCAATATACTAGTGACTTTGCAGAGGCAGATATATGATGATTTGTACATTATGAAGATTAAATTGTAAGACACATATCAGTTGTAAGGCAAATAATGCTCAGATTTTTGCTTGCAAATGATCAGTTATCAATTTTCTTTTATTTCTCTTTCCTCTCCTTGACACAGCATCAGATGTCACTGGAAAGAATGTTAACATGAAGTTCTTAATATTTTCTAAAGAATACAGTCCAAATGATCTCAGTACAGCAAGAGCCTAGGAAGTCTCTCTCTACTAGCTTGTTGTTTTTGTTATGTGCATTACAATCTGACTCACAGGGACCTTATGCACAGCTGAAGGAAGTCATTCTCTGCCCTGTGCCATCCTGACAATTGTTACGTTTGAGTCCTTTTTTTGCAGGACCTTTGTCAATTCATTTTGTCAAGCATCTTCCTCTTTTTCACATACCCCTTACTTTACCGACCATGATGTCCTTCTTCTGGGACTCGCTCACCTAATAATATGTCCAAAGTATGTAAAAATGAGTGTTCTCTACCTTATCTCTAAGGATTCCTCTGGCTGTACTTCTTCTTCTTCTTTTTTTTTTTTTTTAGGCATCACTGCCCTGGTGGTGGGAGTAGGAGGCCCAGCCTTTGCTTCTGGGAGCTGGAATTGAACCTCCATCCCAGTGGGCCGCAGTCCCGCGCACAACCACTACGCCACCGGGGCTCAGCCCTGGCTGTACTTCTTCTGTGACAGATTTGCTTGTTCTTTTGGCAGTTCATGGTACTTCCAATATTGTTCACCAATATTTGATGTTTTAGTCTTTGATACCCATTAGAAAATGTTTTTATTCTTCATTGCTATCAGCAGACAGAGTCAAATAATTCACAGATTGTAGGGTTTGATTTGTTTCCCTGCAATCCTGATGCCATGTTCTTTTTCAGATAGTCCACTCTCTCTGTATAGAGATTGGATAAGTATGATGAACTGGTACACCTCTGGCAGAATCTTTTTTTATGATATCGTACAAGTGTCCCCTTGTTTTGTGGGAAGTTGCGGCCCCCCGGCCCGCCGGGAGACCACCAGTTATTCGTGGAGAGGCGAGGGGACCCCAAACCTGAGGAGAGAATGGGCGAGAAAGGAGAACGAGACCAAGCAATTCTGTGTCAAGGTCTAACTTTATTAAAAGGGGTAGGGCATATATAGGTAGGGAAAGAGGGAGTGTTTTGCAAGGCTGAGCTGGGGGGAGGAG
>PVJH01012630.1:0-63538 GCA_004026705.1 Nesogale talazaci | reverse complement strand
TGGTCATGGTGGAATTACTATTTGGACTTCATGATCTTTATGTGGATAAAAGCTGATTCACATAAATAAGGAAAGCCGAATAATGCAGTCAAGGGGAGAGCACATTTTCTCATGTTTGGTACTTACCCTCTGCACATTCCAGAACTGTTCATGTGCTCTGGACTTCAGCTGAATGTCGGTTTGTAGTGTCAAAATCTCCCATTCTGTATAAAAGTGATATGTTTTTGTCTTCTTACTTGGTTCAGTTCCCCCACTCATTTTAATACCCTTTCTTACATTTAAGAGAAAAAAAACTGGTCTAAAACTGTCTAGGTCTAAAAACTGGCAATAACAGTGCATCTTATTAAGTGGCGGAATTGATGATAGGCTTCCATCTATTTTTTAATGCCATGCGATCTACCCATTCTACCTATACAATCGACTAGTCGATCACAGTCAATGTCTTGAGCACCCCTGCTCTAGCTGATCAGTCTGGAGCCCTGACAATGCCGTGTCTCCTTGATCAGCAGTCAGTGGGTGCATTGAAGCTTACCAATGAAAGGAAGCCCTCTGGAAGGCATATTTGCACAACTTTAAGGCCTGCTCCACACAGTTATCAGACTTCTCTGGGATTCAGATCTGGCCATGAGCTACCCATCAAGCTTTCAAGTCAAGACTATCAGTACCATTCAAGTGTGAAGTCAGTGGGTGATGATTTCGTCACTGCGCTCACGGGCAGAAAGTTCTCATGGAAGACAAGGGGAGTATTGATTCATAAAGACTAGAGCAATGGAGACAGGGATATTGAAATGTATTATGTTTGGGAGCTATATTTAATTCATGACTTCAGGTATAATTTTGATTATCATTGATTTTTGACTCATCTAATAAGTTTAGAATTGAATCTTTCACTATATGAAGTAACTCACCTGTGGATCTTTACAGGCTTAATGCTCTTTCTCACCTTCATATTTGCTCCTGCTCTCTTCTTTGACGGCACTGTCCCAGCCTCTCTTTACTGCCTGCTATCAGGACAGGTCCTGCCACCCCCTCGGGAGAGTTTGGTATCATTCCTGCTCGCTGTCTCACTGCAGCCATCTTCATCCTGCGTTTCCTCACTTTATTTAGTGAAGTGCTCTCTTCGTGAGGCCCCCTCTCACCCATTTCACCGAGTTTACTCAAGGATAAAATATAAGACATCTCATCTCAAGGCCTCGCATTGTTAGAGCACTTCCTTACACACTTAGAGCCCAGAATAAGCTTGTTAAATGGGTGGGTGAATTTTTCTGAGGCTTGGCACTGCCTTTGTTTTTTAATTCCATTAGTTATCAAGGTGGATAAGCTAGAGAAACCCATTTTTTCTTCATTGGTTCACCCTCCCCCCTTTCCTCTCTCTTTAGTTGTGAATCTATAGGCAATGTTTTGATCTAACCCAAACCTCTTGGCCTGTGCCAGGGGTTCATGTCATTCAACTTTCTGGCCCTTCCCTTGGGCCAACAGGCAAGGCTTGGTGGTTAATCGCTAGGTGAACAGGAAGGACAGAGTAAAGACGCATCCAAACTACACTGACAAGCCACAGAGGGCAAAGGGAAGGTCTTCATGGAGGGGACTGACCCCCATGGTCCTCCCGGTCCTTGGGCTGTGGAAGGAATGAAAGCCAGATGTATTGTCAGGCTATCCTGTGCTGTACTTTCCTTATTTTGGCCTGTAATTTCAGGCTCTCAATCCTGGAAAGAGGTGCTGTTATTTCTATCATTGTCTCTGCAGAGCCCACACCAGGATTGGTCATTGATTTATTCCTAATGGTACAGTGGTTATGTTAGGGGCTATGATTTAAAAGGGCAGAAGCATAACTGCAAGTCAAAGTAAACTTTTAGGAGTGAAAGTAAAGGCTTTGCCAGTACATTGTCTCAGACAAAAATGGGCCATCTCCATAAAGCAGGGAGGGCCACATGAACAGGCATGTGGAGTGACCAGGAAAAGAGAAGCCTGGGGTTGGGCCCTCACTTTATAAGCCCTTCCTCCCTGCCTGGATTCCTCCCACATCCACGTGGAGGGTGTGGTTGTGTGTACTGGTGACACGTATTGTTGCCGGCCCTTCCTGGGCATGCCCGAGCTTTGAGTGGGTGGGTGTGCATAAGGGTATGTGCAACAGCCATTACTTGCTGATTGATGGGCCTTTCTCCTTTAGCTTCCTGCCTATCCCTTATGGAATTGGTTAATAACTAAAGAGTCAGAGGTTGGGACCTACCAGACATTTCGTGGGCAAAAGATGTGAAAATCAGTTTCCATAGTGATGTCTAGCCTTGGAAACCCTATGGACTTTGACTCTGTCCTAGAGAGTAACTGCAGATTGAAATGGACTCCACAGGTGGGGCAGGTGGGGTTGTTTTTAGTATTTTACAAGGATGTCTATTTCCTTGGTCTACTAAGTGGGCATCAGGCATGGCCCTATGGCAGTCTTGGCCCCCAAATTCATGAGCATGTAGTTTGAGATTGAGATCTTAAAATCGGCTTCTTGGAGGCCGTATAGAAAAGCCTAGTCGTGGAGTGAAGAAAAGGCAGTGAGCAGTCTGAGGAGCCCTGTGGTAGGAGCTCTTCTATGTTGATTCGTTGTTGCTGCTTTCACTTTGTTTTTCATTCGTGTCCTTGTCTTCCTGCGAGCGGGAATGCTGGTGGGGTAGTGCTTCCCAGACAGGCTGCCATCAGCAAGGTCGACACTTCAAAACCAGCAGCGGCTCTGGGGGAGAAAAATGGGGCTAGCTATTCCCATAAACATTTACAGTCTCAGAAACTCAGTGGGGCAGTTTTACCCTATCCTGTAGGGTCACTATGAATCAGTATTGACTTGATAGGAAGGAGTTTGGGTTTTTTTTTCCTCCGTAAAATATATAAGTGGAATTACGTGGGGTGTATTTGTGGGCATGCTATCTGAGGGTTTGAAGATGAAAGTGTCCTGGGGTTAAGGCATTTGATGTGTTTTTACCCTCATGCCAATTTCTCCGATGATGAGATTCCAGCGCTGGGTATCTAAGACTCCCAGTTCTAAGACGAACTGGAGGACACGCTTCTGGCAGGGTTTCCTCTCTGCTATCCACTCCAGTTACTAAGCCCAGAAGCCTGTGCTCAGAAAAATCATTCTCTCCTTCTGCACCAATCAATCCCCTCTAGGGACTATTAGCTTTATCATCAAGCTCAGAGGGCTTCGGGGCAAAAACTCGGACTGGATGTCGTGAACAGCTAATGTGCTTAACTGCTAACCGAAAAAGCTCAGGTTCAAGGCCACCTAGAAGTTTGACTTCATCGAGGAAGAAAAGTTTCACGATTTACTTTTGAAAAACCAGCCATTTATAACTCCTTGAGGCGCACAGTTCTACTTTGGCTGAGAGGAGGTCGCTGTGAGCTGGAATCCTCTCTCTAGTGCCAGGGTTGGGCCAGACACTGGTCTTCAGCCCAAGCACACAGTCTCCCTCTTCCCTCTGATTTCCCTTGAGTTCTGGCATCTCATTTCCGGAGCTCCAAGACAGCAGAGCCTTGTCACCTCTCTTGTAGTTCCAGCCATGGAGGTGGAAACTGCCTTTCTTTCACTCAGGCACTTCCTCCCTGACTCTTCTGGGTCACAAATCAAGGACTTGTTTCTTGACAACTCTTGCTCAGAGAAACTTCTCAGCAGGCGGAGGAAGAGGAATCTCTTGTCTTCGGAACTGAAAAGAAGATAGTGGTCTCTCTATTCCATTCTCCAAAAAGTCAGGCTCATAAAAAGGGATACAAATTACACCCAGCAGCTCTTATCAGCATGGTAAAGAATTGCTACTTTCAGTTTTATTGCCTTGAAAAGAATTCAAATACTTCCATCTTTTACAAACAATTGAGGTTGAGGAAAGAAATTAGATATCTGCAGAGAAGTCGGTGGCTTTAGAGTGATTTAAAAGGGTCATGATCTTAACCTTGAATGTCAGTGCTTTGATGGGTGGGTGTGCATAAGGCATAAGGTGTGCATGGAGGCAGGGTGGTGCTTGTATTGGAAGTCCAGCTGTTGTTCTGGGTCTTGGGGCTGACCACCACACCCAGAGGCAGGCTTCTGGAGCTGGATGTGACTCTTAGGGTCTGAACTGCCCTTCTACTTCCCTCCTGCAGTGTGGGATGCTTTAGTTACTGCAGACACACCTTGAATGCAGACAACAATGCCTTCCCAGGCTCTGGAAACAGCCAAGGGAGAGATAAAATAATGCTAATCAGTTGAGGACTTTGCTTCGCTGGTATCTGAAAACCACCTCAAACTGGGGCTGAACAGTGGTGGTGTGAGAAGTGAGTGGGCCCAGACACCTGAGGTTCTGTTCTCCAGAACAAGGCCACCTTATTTTAAACGTCTGCTGTGGATGCAGGAGTTGCTGGTGCTTCCTCCAAGCAGGATGCAAATCAGCAGGGTCCCTTTGTTTCATTAGGTATCCTCATCCTCCACGAGGACTGTGCGATGATGGCATTCAGAGGGACCAAGTGCTGGGAATACCATTTTCCTCCGCCAGACAGCAACAGAGCAAAAGGCAGAGCTCGTGCCACTTCCATCAGGACTCTAGCCCAAGCATTTGTGAGTGATAAGATGAAGAGACATATTTGGCTTCTGTGCCCTCCAGGAGGCAAGGGAATTATGGACCATTGATTAAAACCCGAGTATCTATCAGCTGATACTCATCGGCCCCGCCTGGCTTCTCTCCTGTAGTTGATCTTATTAAATAGATCGTGCCCGTGAGCCGACTCCATTTCATTTTTCTGCTGATATTAACATTTTCTCATAAATTGTCTACACGTAGCATATTCTCACTTTTTATTATGGTGAATTGCACTTCCCGCAAAACCAGGAACCTGTCTCTATTTCATCTGAGGATCTGCAAATGGTCAGTAATGAATCTCCATGCCTGGAGGCTGTAAGCCAGTGTGCCAGCCCTCCCTCCGCCCAACAGGAGAGGGAGAGGCAGCTCGGGCTGTTTCTCCACTGAGGCAAACAGTGAGGGCGGAGGCCAACGAGGGCTAATGATTGACTAGAAATTGTTCAGCTTTATTGGATTTTTAAATGTACTCAGTCAATTATATATATTTTCCCCATAGCAACATCACAGTTAGTCTCAGATCAAAGCTAATAGCAAAAAAAAGAAGAAGAAAACACAACATCCAAATGAGGAGAAATCTCCCTAGAGTTGTGGTGATATAATTTTACATGCCATTGATTGACCAATGTGGCCTAGACTTACTGAGTTGTTAAGCATGAGATATAGATGTGTGTGTGTATGTGTGTTTGTGTAAAAGAAATAATTACGTTCTGTGGGATAGCACCAGTGATTGTTCATATTTCCCTTGACTCCAAAATATCACTGTCTCTTGCATTTGCCCACTTTTGAGTTCACTTCTTCATTTTGATGGCACCACACTAGGTGCTCCATGCACTTTTAAGGATGGAGCGATTACTAGGACTTTCTTCTGAGGTACCTCTGGGGGGACTCAAACATCCAACCTTTTGGTTGGCAGCTTATTTTGCACTCCATGACACCCCTTACACTCCCCCTCCACACAGTCTAGGAACTTCGCTGATGCGGTCAGAATCCACTGTATGGCAATGAATCCTTTGGTTTGTATTTCGTTCTTCGTTTCCCTTGGGCAGATAGAGTTGTTTTTTTTTTTTCAAAAGCACTTTATGGGACATGGGCTTGACCCAAGTGAGAGTATATGGAAGCCATGCAAAGTATGAAAACATTCGTCCTTTCTGGTAGCATGGTGCAGAGAGTCCAACAAGTGGCGGTGATAGATGCTCACTAACCCATCGGCAGCTCACCTTGAGGGACTGGTGGCTGCTTCCTGACATGGAAATCCTTTGGGAACTGAGATCCCCCGATGTAGGAGTTTCTTGAGGGGTAGCAGGAACCTTCAGGAAGCAGGATCTGACGTTACAGAGAGGTTGTAGTCCTCCCAGGCATCTGCCTCCCAGTCACCACCATCCTTGGCACTGTCTCTTGGTGCAGTGCATGCCTTGGCATCAAGCCTCTATGAGAAAAGCCGGAGTGTGCTTTGATTCCTCTGACCCACATGGGAAGGTGACTGGCATTTGAAAAGTTGGGTTAAACTGACTTGGTGGGAGATGTTGGGGCAGTCATATCTCTGCACTTCAGTTTCCCCTGTGAACTGCAGAGCGTAAGTTCATTTTTTCCCTGCTATTGTCAGGGCTCATTGTGGTACCAGATGAAATACACAGGTTCCAGGGCCATGCAGAACATACAGAGGACCTGGGATGGAACTTACTGTGGAGGAGGTGTGTGCACATGGGAGCGAGCAATTGCCCCAGGCAGCAATCAGCATCTTCCTCTAATTAGTTCCTAGGAAACACCTGTGAACCCCTGGAGGCAGTTCAACTTTCTCCCAGCAAAAGGCCCAGTGCGAATTCTGAAACACCTCCCACCACAGACCTCGCTGTAGGTGTATGTTCCCTCCAGCATCTCCCAGCAACCCCATCACCCATGCTAAACATGCTTTCTGTGCTCTGTTGGCTACATTTCTTGTTTCTTGCATGGTCTGGGAGCGTTCCATCTCTAAGAGGTTCCAGCAAGAGATGAGATGGGAACAGATGGCTTAGTTAAGAAGGATGAGATCCTGGGAGGAGAAGAGGCTGGAAAAGAATTAGGCCGCGTATCAAGGTCCCCAAATGAAAGCAGGAAGTAAGGTTTTTCCAGAATCATGGCGAGCTTTGCAAGAATGTCATGACAACTTGGTGGCGAAAGCAGGGCTCCAAGAGGCACTGGCTACAAGTCCAGGGTGAGCAAGACACATGGTTGGGTCAGAATCCCGGGTGACAGGGAAGAATGGCACAGCCCCAGTTGCACAGTGGTAACCAGCCCCTTGTAGCTCTTGGCATAGCTGAGGAAACTCCCACCCCATGGTGCGTGCATTGCTGCTTTCCTTATAAACAGCCTCTTGGTCTCATCCACTTCTTATAGGCAACTGCTCCCCTTGGCTGCAAATGGGAGGACAGTACACTCCCTCGTCTTTCAGAGGGGTGACATCGCAAGGAGAGAAAGGTTCCTAAATAGCATGTGGTGGTAGAGGCAGCCGAGAATCTTTTAAGTTTGCTCAATATCTGTCCTTGGGAAAATGCCAGGCCCTGGGCTTCACGGGGAGAATGTTCTGAAGTGTTAGAGTTGGGGTTTTAAAAAGATGCTAATTGCCGACAAGCTTCCACTATCTCCGTTCGCACTGTTGGGGGGGAGGGGAGGGGTGTCTCGATAAGTGGCCAACAATTAACACGTACATAAATAATCGGTGGCATTTGCACTTTGTAAAATAAATCCTGAGCAGTGCTGCTGGAAGGCTTCCATGTGGAGGTTTTTTCCACTCCATTTACTATTCCTTTAGGCCAAGACAAAGTGAAATGGCTCATACTTAAGAAATGCATGGGGAATAATAGTTTCAAGCTGCTGAGAGGGTGTTAATCTGAAGGAGGGAAACCTGGCTGCTGCTAGTGGGACCCGATATGACAAGAGAGATCCTTTGGTTCCCCTTGTCATTGCTGGGTCTAGCCCCCAGGGCACGATGGCCTACTTTGTCAGTTGGCCAGACCCTTTGAGGAGGAGCATGACCAAGGGGAAATAAAATAAGTTATTTGATCCAGATGGATCCAAGTGAAAATCCATTCTCTGCAAAGGAATATCTCAGTGGTCTCGTACAAAACATGCATCTAGATCCAGGTCTCTGTTCCTTCTCTGCAAAATGGGGATAAGTACTCTACCTAACTTGTCAGTCAGTACAGGAAGAATTTGGACTGTGAAGTAAAGGGGATGTTCTATCATTCTTGGCAATGGTTCACTTTTGATCCTAGCTCCATGAGAGACAGAGAGAATCGTACCTGGAGACACTCCCTTTCATTCCTCCACTGCTAACAGCTGTGCTTCTGCTGTCTTCTTTGCTCTTAGATGGTAGATTTGATCCCTACCAACATGCTGAAAGTCTCTCTGCCCCAGCCATAGTGAACTTCCATTGCACATCCAGTCCTGTCAGCAGGACACCTGAAGCTTGGCCTATCTCTAC
Source organism: Nesogale talazaci (assembly GCA_004026705.1). Lineage (NCBI taxonomy): Eukaryota > Metazoa > Chordata > Mammalia > Afrosoricida > Tenrecidae > Nesogale > Nesogale talazaci. Next base: position 55,489 of record PVJH01012630.1, on the reverse strand, counting down.
TTCCTTATGGGAACTATCGATTCCAAGGCTCAGGTGCCCAGGTCAGGCTGGGAATGTCCCCTAAGAACTCACAGGATGGTAGGTCAGTGTCTTCTGTAAATGAGATCCCAGCTCGGTTTGTGCCACTGGCCAGAACAAAGGTGCTGAGATTCAGACTGTGCCTAATGCTTAGAGATGGGGGATATATATTTTGCTGCTTCACCTGCCCCTGGACTCAGAAGGCAACCCAGCCACTGTAACTCATATGCAGCCTTGGTCCATCGGTCTGTAGTGGCAGCTTCTGTGTTGCTGTGACGTGAAACAGGTGTCAGCAGAGGTTTTAGGCAAAGACTGGCTAGGAAGAACAACCACACAATCTTTGTTTCTTGAAAAGTAGCCAGTTAAAACCTATGGATCTTAAGCAATGAAAGGATCTTGAACGGATTGTGGGGCTGGCATTTCCTTTCATGGTGCACGAGGTCGCCATGAGTCGGGTCGCGTGATGACTCCACAGCAGCCAGCAGCTGTACTAGCCCAGCAGAGCACTCACCCCTCAAGAGAGGCCATGTGGTGTCCCTGGGGTATGCACTGTATGCCGATGTGCACATAGACTGCCACTTTGCTTCTGTGCGAGACAGCTGCTGCTCGCTGTGGGCTGCCCATGTCGACCACTTCAGTTCTTTTCGTAGGTTAGAAGCCACTGTGATCATCTTGAGGCTCCTTCTTTATTCCGAGAGGGCTAGGAAAGGAGGCAGCAGCATCCTTTGGAAGTGACCCCCCCCCCTCCACTCTCGCCTCCCGCCCCAGTCATTCTTCTCAAATTCCAGGTTCACTACAGGTGTCCCACAGACTGACTGGGATGGTTTGGCTAAGCTTTGCAGACCAACAGCAAGACCTGACCCCCAGCTGCTGGGCTGGAACGAACCATTGTGCCACTATGCAGACTACCTTCAATCTCTTGAGCTCTCGTGCTGGCCTCCGCACAGTCTGCACAAATCCCACATAGTTCTCAGGTCTCTACTGTCTGCTTCGGCTTGAATCGGGGGGTTGTTCTCATGACCATGCAGAGTCCCTGGCAAACAATCAACCCACCGGGCTACTCACTGAACAGTTGGAGGTTCAAGTTCACCCAGAGATGCTTTGGGGAAAATAAAGACCTGCTGAGATAGTTGCAAAAAGACTCAATCGTTGACAACTTGATGGAGCACAATTCTTGTCTGACACACTGTGAATCAGTTTGATGGCGGCTGGGAAATCACCACCATGGTGACCAACTCTGCGAGAGATGCAGGTAGACCTGCCCGGTGAACGGAGACAACCTGACTCCCCACTGGCTAAAGATGAGAGGCTAAAAGTCACCCTGAACGGGAGTTTGGCTCCCATCACCCTGCACACAGGAGAATGGGACAGGGGAGATTTCCTCTAAGATCTGTGTCTGCAGTTGCCTGCGTCCCATGACCCATTTGCTGGCAGCCACAGAGGAAGCTTTTAGGATGGGATGCTTGAGGAACTTGTGGTCAGTCCCATGGCAGAGGCATGCACACCACCCTTGTAGCCTGGTACATTATGTTTGCCACTGTTAATGCCATGGTGGTAGGGACTTGGCTTATAGCCCACTCTGTGCACAGAGGAGTCAAGGCAGCAGTTGGGGTCCAGCAGGCTTTGCCCGTGGAGTGGAAGAACGACTGACTGAGGGCTTATATACACTAGAAAATTTCAAAAAGTTTGTGGAAACTTTCCATCACCTTTCAATTCCATCTTTTAAATTAACTCGTTAAAGCCCATTTGCTTTTTAAAAATTCAAGGGAGAGATTATGGCATCATGATCATCTGGAAGGCATGATGAGGCCCTCCTGCTAATTGATGATCTATAAATGGGGCTCTTACTAAACTGCAAATCTCACATGCATTTTCTTTCAATTCTCACAATAACCCCAGGTGGGAGGTGTTTGTCTTAAATTAAAACAGACCACAAAATGAATATTTGTGTGAGAATGATTTATGAAGATGTGCCCTCAGGGAAAGAGAGATAGAACTAAGGAAGGATGAGGTGAAACAGAGGGCACCTGGGCATTTTCAGGGCCAGCTACTTTATAGAATACTGTCATGGCGACACAAGATATTATAAATTGTCAAAACCCATAGAAGGGCACACATTAACTTTGAGCTCTAATGTGAGTTATGGACTTCAACTAATAGTAGCACATTTATGGTTCCTCACTTGTAACAAATGTACCATACTACATATGAGATGTTCATAATATGAGAAACAGTATGCACTGAGAAAGGGTAAAGGAGAACTCTGCATGTTTTTGTAAATGCTCCACTTTGTTGTAAATCTAAAACTACCCTAAAAAATAAAATTGATTAAAAAATAATGTATGTGAGACAATAAAGGGAAAATTTTAACAAGACAACCAGCAGGGTACTGAGCAAGCCACACATACGGGGGGTATGAAAGAAGCTGAACCAGGGAGTGCTCACCAACAATAAAGTTTTGACTCAGAAATACAGAGGATTCCAGACGCATTTTGAAAACCTACCTTGGAGGCCCCGAAAGGAAACAAGGTCAAAGAGAATTGTATCTATGTCAAGCCCGGTCCTACAGGGAGGGTTACATTTTTCAGTGCCATGGGTGCCACGCCTTGGGCCCCATGAGTTCTTGCCTTGGGCCTGAGAAACAGAATGACAAATATGAAAGTGAGTTCCCTGGGCGCCATGGTGCTCATCACCCACAGGACACTGGGCAAAGCATCTCTCAAGGATGAGGGACCTGAAGTCCGGGGAGTGGAATGACCTGTCCAGAATTCCTCAGTTGAAAACTAGCATAACTGGGATTCCAACGAGTTTGGGTCTATCACACCGTTGTACCCTACTTATTCTGAAGATGAAAGGGGAGACCTTGACTTGCTTTGATACAGATCTCATTTCAGAAGGAAAGGAAAAGGGGGGCCTTAGAAGGGGAAAGCAGGGGAGTGACATTGTTCATGAACTTGTAAGACTCTTACCCCAGAACTGACTGTGCCAGTAATTACAGGGAATGTGGAGAAGTTCTTGCTTAATCTGTGATAGCTTCTCTTTTCTTTTCATCTATCCCATTCTATTTTGCACCCTTGGCTATAGTCAAACCCATTTATCTCCCAATGGTGGGGGGGGGGGGGAAGCTTAACAAATTAGCTTGATCCTTAATTGGTAATGGAAAAAGTAGGGCAATAAAGTTATCCTAGTTCCCTGTGAGGTTTTCTGATCACTTCTACCTGTCAATATCTTCCATACATGAGGCTTAAATCCCGGGCAGAGACTCCTTAGAAGAGCCAGGGCTTCTATCTGCTCTCTGGGATCCTGGCAACAGAGGCCGTCTGCTTCCCCGCTTGCTCCTGAGGTGACAAGCTGAGGACCGCTCATATTCACAGGCAGGCCTCCACTTCCCGAGTCAGAACTGCCTCTCTGCAGTAGGGTCCCAGCAGGGGAGAACTGGAGACAACATGGCCACCCTCAGTGATGTCACTGTTTCTGAAGAGGTAGGATTGGAAGCCTGGGGTCAGCGTTTTCAAAAGCTGTGGAGGAGGTTTTTTCCTGAACCAGACCAGATCAGTGCCTTGAGGCACCTTACACCTCACCTGTAGTAAAACTCCATCTGATGCAAAAGTATTTACGTGGTACGTCCTGTCCATTTGTCCTCAGACGTTTCCCATGGTGGGGACCTCATCGTGACTGAACATCCCATTCCATTTTTGAACTGCTCGAAAAGTCAAAAAGTTCTCTGCTATACTGAGTAGCTGTTTCTCTGTTTACTGGAGCCATTGGTCCTAAATTAGTTCTGCATCGTCAGGAACCATTCTAATCTTGGACAAGGCACTTATTCATGTGCTTAAAGGTACTCCCGATGGCCTCAATGTGTGTTTACATGAAACGTGAAGCTATTTCAAATACCGGCATGATACCTCATGGGGGAATAGGTTTCAGCAGAGTTGCTAGACCAGGGGTTGGCAAACTCTTGATACCAGAGAGCCAATCCTGCCCCTCCTAGCAACTTTAAAATCACTTGAAAGCCTTAAATATGTTTTTGCAAACAAATGAAATCACCATAATCTGAAATGATGTGTTCAATGTGGCTTCAGAGTCGAATGGTCACACAGAAAGAACTGCGGCTGGCTTGCCAGCCGCAGTTTGCCGACCCCTGTGCCAGACTACTACAGCAAAGAAATCTTAGCAATCTGCTTATACAAACTAGCCATTGAAAACCTTAAGAGGAGGCCATGTAATACTGTCTGATGGAATGCTAGGACATGAGCCCCTTTGGTGAAGGCTCTCAAAATGCAAAATGACCCCAGCAATGAAGAACTCGGCAGTATTTAGTTCTATATGACATCAGGGCCACACGTCTGAGCTGACAGTGATAGCAATGGATGGCATTTCAGATTCTGCTCTTTCTTTTCATAATCTCCCCTCCAGGAGCCAAGCTTCAATCTACAGTTTTCTTGATGAACCTGGGTGATGCAGTTAGGTCCATCCCTCACGGGGCAGAACCAGCCCTTGCTTCTGTGTTTTTCCTCGTCATCTTCAGGTTCAACTCACTGTTTGCTCTTTTGCTGACAAAATCCAGGTGCAGGACTTGGCGTCTACCTTGTTGAAATGCAAATCTGTAGACTCAGAATGTGGCACACAGCTTGGCAACCTCCCTTGTTTTAGATGTAGGGAGATGCCACCTGGAACCTTCTTCAGCCAAAGCGTGTTCTCCCTGGAGAAGAAATTTAGGAGGATGTGTCACATATGAGAAGGAGAATTTATGTGACACGAGAGAAGATTTCTTCTAAGGTCCTACCAAATATCTGAGCAAGTCAAGCATACATGAAGAGTTGAGAAGGCCAACTTGCAACGTGGTAGTCTTGGAACCTGTGCATTTCTTTCTGTTTGCTTGACTCTTTGTGAGACTGAGAACTTCATGTATCTCCCATACCTTGGCAGACAGGAAAGGCAAATGCTATCTACCCTTTTGAGATAAAGCAGACTGAGATCGGAGATAAAATGGCATTGGGTTAAATTGGCTTAGACAAGTCTAGGCTCGTAGGCCTCTTCATTTCTGAGAATGACAGCCTCTTTACAGGCTGGTAAGAGCAGATTTTGTGACCTCATCCCAGTCTGGCTCAAAAAAGATTGTCATGTGTAGGGTGCTATTTGTAAAGGACTGAGCTGCTAGAGTTCCCATGGGCAGTCTCATAAGCTTTATTCCAAGTGCTCCCTTTATTCGCTAATTAAGTTTGCACTCTTCCATTGTAGACAAGAATCCAATAGAATTGTTGTGCAAGGATGGCATGTGGGCTTTAGCATCAGCTGAACGTGGACTTAGCTTCCTACTCAAACATGTACTTGCTGGGTCATGGTGCAGCCCATTTTTTCCCTTCTTAGCCTCAATTGTCAGGAAGAACACCTCTGATCTCTATGAGCTGACCTGCAAAAATATTTATGGTATATGTTGTTGTTAGCTGCTTTTAAATCAGCCTCCTACTCACAGTAACTCCATGCCAGTTGGGATACAGCAGCCTCATGATCAGTTGTGGATCGGTTCCACTGTGATCCACAGGGTTTGTCTCATCTAATTTTGCAAGTGGATCGGAAGGCAGTCTCCCTATTCTGGTTTATTCTGGAGGCTCTGCTGAAAGCTGTTCAGCATCATAGAAACACACGTCCCCACTGACTGACAGGTGGTGGTTATGCATGAGACTCATTGCCTTGGGGTAGAACCTGGATTTCCCTCAAGGAAGGCAAGAATTCTACCACTGCACCCCCGCTGCTCTCTCTTGAGGTGTAGATTAGTTTAGAAAAAGTTTAGTTATAATCTGATGTGTATTTTATGATTTCATTAAAGTAAAACTCCCTTCCTGACATGTGTTAGTAGATATGTATTTATAAATGTGACCATAAAGGTGCAGGCATGTTTATAAGAGATAATGCATCAAATGCCACAAATGATACCTGGGGAATGAATTTGGAAGAATAAATGGGGGCATTTCCCTGACTTTATCAGGCTTTTAAAATTGAGGTGGGATTATGGGATGATTTTGATGATTTTTATTTTTCTACATTATTTCAAATAAAAAGATTCATGAAAATTGCATTGCAAAAAGCATATATTGTAAAAAGAACTATAATTGGATGACTCCCTCACAGATACTTAAATGGCCTGGCATGGTGCCTGGTGTTTAGCAGACACTTGGCACATGTTCATGTGAGTAGGGTTCTTACAGGACATGCTTGGAATCCCTAAGTCCTTCTACTTTGTTGAATCCACTATCTTTCCAATTGGAGGGAGAAAGAGCAGTCATAGAAAATACAACAAAAAATCTTATATTTATCAATGTCTATTGAACACCTACTATGTCCTTGATTTATGCAAACCATTATTGAGTTTGGCCACTAACCAAAATAGTGGTGGGTTGAGTCCTCCCAGAGGTGCCTTGAAGAAATGCCTAGTGATTTCCTAAAACAATAGCCGGTAAAAGCCCAATGGAGGACATGTTTACTCTGACCCACATAGCATAACCATGATTCAGATTCGACTTCTCTGTGACTACTGTTTAAAGTTCTAGGACATAAACATGACCAACATAGACGTAGCTTTTGACTCCATGGAGTTATCAGCCCAGTGGAGGAGATAGACAATAAAAAATGGATAAACAGGTAACTAACTACTGTAGCAAAGGGAGTTCCTTGGGTAGTAAAAACAGCAGCACACTTGGCTACTCACTGAAAGGTTGGACGTTCAAGTCCACTCAGAGGCATCTACAAAGAAAGACCTGGGATCTATTCCCCAAAAGTGATTGCTCTGAAAACCTGATGGTTTTCCATTGACCCAGACAGGGCTGCCCAGGAGTGGGGATCAGCTCAGCAGCTGTGGGTTGGTTTGCTTCTCTTTTTTGATACTCAGGACTAGTAAGTTGCATGCCATGAAATGTGTGTGCTTAAGTGGGTATGTGCATGTGTGCTGTAAAAAAAGAACCCTCTGTGGAGGGGATGTTCATGGTCCAGAAGTTAAAATGAGCCTCAACTGGTTCTCTGTGTTATGTTCCTATCAAACCCCAGCGGGAAGCCTTCCTTGGACTTCCCAGTGTCGTTCCTCAGCACAGGACACAGCAAAGACCAACCTCACTGCCATTGAGCCAACACCGACTCTTAGTGACCCCCTGGGAGTTTCTGAGACTGGAGCGGTTCATGGAAGAAGAAAACGCAGTCTTTCTCCTGAGGAGCTGCTGCTGGTTTTGAAGTGCTGACCTTGACCATGCAAAACACAGCCCTGCTGTACCATTACCTCGATAGCACAGGACACTCCTAATCCTTCCTTCGGTTTTCCTGAGCTCTCATCTCCAGCACTGAAAAACATCCCCCTCTGATGGTCCTTTCAGTTGGGTTGTTCGTTGACTTTCTCCAGAGACAGGCCGGGCTGTCAGAAGGGGATGCACACTTCTGCCTTAACCTGAGCAGCTGCTCTACAACTCACAAGACAGCAAGAAATCAGAGGTCTGTGTTCAGATGGAGAGGGACAGCTTGTTTGGTTAAGGAAAAAACCTTCCAGGGCAGTGTTCCTGCAAACTGTCCCATGTACCTGCCAACCTCTGACTTATTCTGCTCACATTTGCTCTCTCTTTCTCTCGGCAGGCCGTGGAGACCAACCTGGCTTCCAAGGACAGCCACTGGGTCTTTGTGAATGAGGTAAGAGTCACCGCGGAGGGTGAGGGATGTGGCCAGGCTAAGTCCTCTATACAGTAGAGCTCAGGGTTGCTTTTTCCAACCCCTTCTGATGTATGAGCCTGGAGGGAAACCAGTGCACCATGTGACAAGCAGAAGAGTCTGCTCAGCTGGATAAGATGCTCACCTGATCAAGTGGGAACCCAAAGAAGAGTCCACAGGACTGTGGAGTCCACAGGAAGTCCAAAGTCAGAGCGGTCCGTGGGATAATGTGGGGTTGCTGGTATACGAACAAATTCAGGGATTTGAACAGACTGAAGAGACTTGAGCACGTCAGCAAATGGAGTGTAGTGGGGTTAGAGCAAAGGAATCAGGGCCTCCTGTGGGACAAAGGCCATCTTTTATGTGCAGGAGGTTGAGAGAATATATGTAAAGGCCTACTTGCATGTCTACTAAGTTTAACTATGTATACATGTATGTAGGTATATGTTAGAGCATGTATGTTAGTGGGCAGTGAATGTGTCTGAGAGTATTTGTAAATTGATGCATGTATATGGGTGCTATTGTGTATATATACACATGTGTATGTATGTATCATTACATAAGTTTTGTCCTTGGTTGGACACCATGTGTACATGGGTGTACATAAATCTGAGCAGCATAAATCTGGTGGAGGTGGGGAGCAATGAATATAATCATTTAGATGGGAAGCTTCCTCAATTGATCATCACTGTTTAGACCCCAGGCAAGGAAGAGGAACACTACTGTCATATGCTTCCTAGTCTGCTGTCTATAAATCACATTCTGCTTGGCCCTGGGTGATGTAAAACTCCCGAGTTAATTCCAGATGCAGGTATTATGCAGGGGTGCCCTATCACCACTTCCTGTAGCATTCCTGAAATATCCTCTCTACTCAAGTGTATATTCAGAAGGGTCTGGAAAGGGCAGCCTCTGTGACCACAGCGAGCTCTGGATGAAGAGCTCTCTCTAGACCCGTTTCTTGCGATGCAATTTCCTCGATGCTGTGACCTTCAGCTGTTCCAAAATTAGCTGATTAATTCCTAATGGCATCATTCTAGTAGAGGCAAGGTTTATTATGTAGGTAATTCATTCTTTTTTAAAAATGATCTGTGTTTCCTCATTAGCTCAGTGCTAATATGACTGAAATAGGTGGTTTATTTTAATAATTGGGTAGATAGTATTAGATAGCAACAGCTTACAAGACAGGGGCTTCTTTCCCCCCCGCCCCCCCACCCCCACCACCCTCAAGTTCACATCCTATTAGCTCCATGTCTACATGGGGTCGTTGGGGACATGCTGGAATCATCCATTTACCTTTGAATGTGTACATTTGCTGATAATGTTATAGCAGGAATCCAACAGCTACCTCACACTTCAGAAGTAACAAAGCCTTCTTGTTCCTCACCAGCTTCAGGTCCTTCGTGCTTTTCCAGCTTCTCTACAGGCTGAATCTGTTCCCTTTGTTCTTGTGCCCCTGAAGGTGACTGCCTGTCACTGACTTTCATTTTGGGTGGGTCCCCTAAATTGCAGAGTTCTGCTGCTGCACTTCAGAAAAGCGCCTCATGGCTCCTGCTCTGAACCTGTTGTCTTTCCGTTTGGAAGCCTCCTACCCCCGGCCCCTGCGTGCAGAGCTCTTCAGATTCTCTCATCAGCACCAGGGTTAATGTCAGGTTAAGACCAGTGTGAGTTGCTCCTAGGGCATTCTCCACTGGCACTGTGAGTGCAAACACAGCGACCCTGGGTTGCTGTGTCAGTCCCAGGAGTCAGGTTTCTCTTCGAAGGCATGTTGTACACTCCTCCCCTGTGATCAGGAGTGCACCGTGGGCTGGATGAGCAGCACATACAGCTTCTGGAGATGTCCTGGGCTAAGAGTCTGATTCTGTGGGAATGAGGGACCCTTAGGGTATCCAGCCTGGGCCAGGCTTGGCTTCACTTTCTCAGCAGGGGTACTTGTTCTTGAGAGAGAAGGGAAACCTCTCTCATTTCCTGATTACCTAGTCTATGCTGGCTGCATGGCAGAACACGACTGCTGTCACCTTCCAAACTAGAAAGGTATTTCCTTGTGTTTTATTGACTATGCAAAGGCACTCGAGTGTGGGAAGCATGACAAACTCTGGGTCACCTTGAAAAGAATGGGAATCCCAGGATACTTAATTATGCTTTTGCAGAGCCTTTAAGTAGATCAAGGGAAGAACAGAACAAGGGAAGACTGAATGCTTTAAAATCAGTATATGTGTACATCAGGATTGTCTCCGCTCACTATATTGAGTCAGTCTGTATGCTGGGCAAACCATAAGAGAAGTGGGGTAACGTGAAGAAGAATGTGTCATCAGGATTGGAGGGAGGTTTATGTACCATCTGAGATGGGCAGATGGGCAGATCACACAAGATTACTTGCTGAAGTTGAGAAGAAATTGTGAAAAGCCGGGATTCAGCCCTCAGTATGGATTATAACTCAATGTAAAGAAAACCACAATGCCCACATCAATGGGGACAAAATCGAAGCTGTCAAAGGATTGGTCTTTCTTGGATCCACAGTCAATTCTCATGAGAGCAGCAGCCAAGAAATCAAACATTGTGCAGGGTCACTCTTCATATGACTTCTTTAAATGGTTGAAAAGCAGAGACATTATTTTGAGGACTAAGGTATGCCTGACCCAAGTCATGATATTTCTAATTGCCTCTTATGCACGGGAAAGTTGGACATTGAATAAAGAAGATGAAAGGAAAATCGAGGCATCTGAATTGTGGAGCTGGAGAAGAATATTGAAAGTACTATGAACTGCCCAAAGAATAAACAAATCTGTCTTGCAAGAAGTACAGTCAGAATTCTCCAGCGAGGCAAGAATGGACAAATCATCTCATGCTATCAGGAGAGACCAGTCCCTAGAAAAGGACGCCATGCTTGGTCAAGTAAAGGGGTAGTGAAACAGAATAAGGTACTTAACAAATGGACTGACACAATGGCTGCAGCAAGGGCCTTAAACATGCACACAATTGTGAGGATGATACATGATCAAGTGGTCTTTCATTCTGTTGCACATTGTATTGCTATGGATTTGAACAGACTCAATGGCACCTACGACTACAACAATAGGTCTTATCAATCACTCTTTGTGGCAGCCTTCTTAGCATTTCCTTTTTACAAACGGGGAAAGTGGAGGTGTGAGTGGTTACCTAACTTGCCCAAGTTATGGTATAGTTCAACTAGGATTCAATTTCAAGATGGGTTCCAAGTCCAGGTCCTATCCACCAGAGGAACTCTCTGCAGTTATGCCACCAGTATTGGCAACAATTTTTAACTAGTGTTTAGGATCTGATTCAATAAAAAGAGATGATAGGGACCAGGGAAGCACACTTACAAGCGTTCTCGGATTAACATGACCCTAGCTTAAAGACATTTTTGAATCCTGCTATACAAAGTTAAGACCTCCTGTAGACCATTGACCTCTATGCCACTGTGTGGCCTTCTGGTTAACGACCAAGGTGTTCTTTAAATTATGTAAAGATGTATCCTGGGGAGATAGCCACATACACCATGCCCACTGAAAACGAAGTCCTGCTGTTCTTGTTACAATAATATCATTTTAGGTTCCACAAATCTTTATAAGTGATCCAAATATAGAGCCACAAACATGGTATCCAGCTGGGAAACTATTGCCTTTCTCTTTGTCACAGGTGATGATTAGGAATACAAAAGGTAGGGGTAAATAAAAAGGAGGGAGGTGGAAGTCAAAGAAGAGATTTATTGGCTTCCTTTCCATAGCTGTCCCCCAAATTCCAGCTGATTCACAGTAGAGACCATGTCTTCCACTTCCAATACTTCCCAGTACCTCAGTTCTCTAAGGGAAGGGATTTTTCTTCCTTGCACTACCTCCAGTCTGTGTCTCTCCAACCTCATATCTGCCTCCAACAAGGATGCCCTGATGGTCCTTTGGCTGCAGAATGCTTCCTCCAATTCCTTATAGGCTTCATTCTTTTTTTTTCCCTTTGTCTTTACCTTGCCAAATATATTTGCCTAGGACACCATGCTTGGGCAAGTAAAGGGGTAGTGAAACAGGACAAGGTACTTAACAAATAGATTGACACAATGGCTACAGCAAGGGCTAACACATACACACAATTGTGAAGATGATGCATGATCAAGTAGTCTTTCATTCTGTTGTACATTGTATTGCTATGGATTTGAACGGCCTCAATGGCACCTAACTGCTATAACAATAGGTCTTATCAATCACTCTTTGTGACAGCTTCATAGTATTTCCTTTTTTCAAATGGGGAAGTGGAGGCTTGAGTGGTTACCTAACTTGCCCAAGTTATGATATAGTTCAGCTGGGATTCAATTTCAAGATGGGTTCCAAGGCCAGGTCTTACCTGCCAGTGAAACTCCCTGCAGTTATGCCACAGATATTGGCAGGATTTTTAACTAGTGTTCAGGATCTGTACTGTGGGAACAGTGGCAAGCAGGTGTGCTTTGGGGCCTGAACTTTCATTTTCATTGATGGAGTCACTTATATATATATATATCAGCTTAGAAGAAGAATTAGAAGAGAGTATGTAGAAAACATGTGATATTTGGCAAGGTGGGCACTAGACTGAGTTTCTTGAGTGTATAGCCAGAATGCAGCTCACCATTGAATCTGCAGTGCCCCTTGCAAAGAACAGATTCTTGAAAATATATTGCTTAAGATCAGATACCCATTTATGACTGTCCTGTGGTGCAGAGTAGGATTGCTCCATAGACTCTCAGGGCTGTAACCATTTAGAAGCAGATTGTCAGACTTTTCTTTAAGGCATCTCTGGATGGGTTTCAGCTGCCATATTGGATTACAGATAAATACTAAAAGACACATGTTTTCATTTATTTCTTTATATGGTGCTTTCTTAATACATATACCCCACCCAAGTTAACGCTGGTGTTATTACTGGCTTGTTTACTGGAAAAGTTTTTATGAGATTCAGAGAAGGATTTGTGATAATATTTTCAAATCTTTTTCTATTGAAATAGCATGTTGTTTTTTAGTTTGTTAATACTGTAAATAGCATCTATTGATTTTCTAAAATTAAACTCCGGGATAAAGCTTACTTGTCATGATCTAATAGAAATTTAAAATATATTAGTGAATTTGATTGGTTATTATTGTTACTATTTCATTTTGTCCTCATGAGTGCTAATCTTTGCTCTCAGTGTTTTTCTCTTGTTTTGACATAAGGGAAATGCTAGCCTTCTTGAATATGTTGGGAATCTTCCCTCATTTTCAATTTTCTGTGAGAGCCTTTGTAGAATTTCTATGACTTCATTCTTAACTCTTGGATCATAGTCAGCATTGAAGTCAGCTGGGCCTGGAGTTTTCTTTGTAAGATGTTGACTTTTGTTAGTTACAAATTACATTTCTTTATTAAGTGTGCAAGGTATTTTTTAAAGTTACCTCTTTCTTTTACCAGATGTGATCAGTTTCTAGAGAAGACTTGTCAAAGCGCAATGTAAGCAGAAAGGAGAAAGACCTTCAAAGAGATGTATTGACACAGCATCTGTACTAGCGTAGCCAGACATAAGAAGCGTAGTGAAGGCAGTGGAGCACTAGAAAGTGCTTTGTTCTGTTGTGCACAAGGTCGCGGTGAGTCACAACTGAGTTCCTGTCACCTGATGCAGCCTTTCTTCAGTGAGCTTTGGTCATTTATGTCTTCATGAATTTTTTCCTTTTATATGAATGGTCAAATTTATAGATTTAAAGCAGTTCATAATATCCTCTCATTAACCATTTAGTATTATTTCATCTGAAAAGATATAATCTTCCTCATTCATAATATTTTCAGTTTCTCTCTCTTTTCCTCGATCAGTTTGGCTAGATGTTTATCAATTTTTAAAAATCCTCTCCAATGGTATGCTGTTGGTTTTTTGATTCTCTGTATTTTTATCATCTTTTATTGATTTTTTTTTAATCCTCATTCTTCCCCTTTTAAATTTTAATTTACTCTGGGTTTTATTTTCTTATGAAAATGTTGTTGTTGGTAGTTTTTTCCCAAACCATTTGTTTAGGAACTGATATAGACATCTTACCATTCCGTGGTTCAATTCCATCAAACAGTATTGCACAATTGCTACCAGGATCAGTTTAAAACATCTTTTTTCTTGAATTCATTGATATCAGATCTGTAACCCCCTGGGAACAGTTGTTCTAGTTGTTCTATGAATAGGTTCTTCTCTCCTGCATTCCATATACTGAAAAACATATAACAAAGATTCAAGAAGGTTACTCACAATGACAAAACAAAGCAGAGATAAGCCTCCATATGGAAAAAAGGGAAAAAACAAACAGGGAAAATATGAAAAACCAGATCAAGCCCAAAGTGTTCTAGAAAGGAGATTAAATGACAAGGTTTTAATCCTCTGGCTTTAATTTGCTCTTCGTTTTTCTATTTCCTGAAGGGAGAAGATGAAATCGTTGAATCAAAGAAATATATCTTTTCTACAGTGTTAAATTTCTCCTACCCTTGAGTGATTTGGTGGTATCTAAGAAATACTAAAGTGTTTTTATTATTACAGATTTTAAGATCTTTCTCTATTCCTTTCAAAATGTCCTATTTGACCCAAGTGTTATTTGAAGTGTCTTATTGAATTTTAAATATTTGGACATTTTTAGGGGGGGGTGTTGTTATTTAGTTTTCTTATTACTACTACATTAATCAGAGAATGTAGGTTGTATTATTTGAATACATTTAAATTTATGGAACCTTGTTAGATAGCCTATATATAGTCTGGTTATCTAGGAAATGTGTCCCCCTAAAGTAGATGTCACCTTGACTGAACCATAGTCATTTCCCCCGATCTGATCTCACGTGATTGGCCAATCAGTTGGAAGGGAATCCAGATGGGATCCAGCATCCTTGCTCAAGTTTAAGTCTGATCTTATGTAAAGGGAATTTCCATGAGATGTGGCTGGCAGCACAAAAGAAAAAAGGAGAAAAGAAACCAGCAAAGAATCTAGGCAGAGCAGCATGTTCTTTGAACTTGAGTCCCTCCTAGTCCTGGTGGGAATATTAATACCAGGCTACATGTCAATCTCAAAGGGATGGCAGGCCCACCAAGATGGAAAGAAAACAAGGATCTTCCTCTAGAGTCATCAAAGAGAGAAAGCCTTTCCCTCGAAGTGGCATTCTAGATCCTTGTTCTAGATTCTTATTTCTAACCTCTTTATATGTGAGAGAATAAATTTCTATTTGTCAGATTCCTCCACCAGTGGCATTTCTGGTATAGCAACACGAGGTAACCAAGCAGCCTTAGTTACAGCTACAGTTCATCCAGGTTTCAAAGTCTCCAACAACTCAGTTTTAGAGTTCAGAGTTACTGGCTATAAGCGGGGGTGGATTTGAATCAGTTGCCCGAAGTTGAGGGGGCAGGCCTAACACAAACACTCCTTTGGACTAGGAGAATGGAGAGCAGAGTTCCCTTCCAATTTGGACAGGAAGGGGAAGCTGAAATTCAGGGATGAGGATCCTACATTCAGAATCCAAAGAGAAGGATAAAGACCTAGAAACTAGAGACCAGGGTCAGATGGTCTTAAACAACCGAGGTTTATTTTTCAGCCTTGAAAATTTATGTCAATTTACCCCCTCTAGTTTATGCTTCCTGATATCCCTTCTTTCCCTCTAATTCCTCCCTATTCTAATGGAAATGTCTACCTTGTGCCCTTTTCTCCATTGTACTTTGGAAGTAGACTCCAAAGTACAACTCAGATAAAAGATATCACAGGCTCACAGAGTCAGGGGAATTTTGCTCCATAATGAAATTTGGATTTGGAATTGATTTAAACTTTTGGGCATGATACGATGGGATGAAAGTGCTTTTGAATTTGACAATGACATGGAGGCTTTGAGGTTAAGGGGTGGAAATATCATAGACTGAATTTTGTACCCCCCCTCCAAATATAAATCAACTTTGATGGGCCATGGCTTTTGGTAGCTGTTCTGCATTGATGTATTACTGCTGTTATGTTATGATGCAATCATCTTTGATGGTGTGATGTGATTTGATTAGCTCGCCAGTTCCAAGGGTGTTAGGGTGTGATGTAATCCTGTTACTCAGGTCAAAACCTCAGAAAATGTAAGCAGAACTTTCCTAGAAAGATATAACAGGAACAGCCAGAAGTGGACCATATCCTTTTGATCTGGGGTCCTTCCACTGAAAACCCCCTAGACCCAGAAAAAGATTGATGCTAAGGCACATATAGATCTCTAAGCAACACTAGACCCATAGATATTGGAAGGAAACAGGAACTTTTTTTGAGAGCCAAGAGAGAGAGAAAAAGCCTTCTCTTAATCTGGAAATCTGAATTTGCATATCTTGCCTCTTGTGAGAGAAAAGTATTATTTGCTTATGTCATCTACTTGTCAGTTATGTCAGCATTAGCTATCTAAGACTTAGTTTTCCTTGTTAAATTTTTCAGAAATTCTTGGAATGGATATGAAATTTGCTGTTGTGTAGAATCTTTTATAAAAAGCAATTAAATTAAATTGGATGACCATGTTTTATATCCTACATCTTCATTGGGAGTTCCAGGGGTGTAGAGGGTTACCAATTGGGCAGCTAAGCGCAAGATCAGTAGCTGGAAACCACCAATTTCTCTGCAGGAGAAAGATGAGATTTTATATTCCTATACAGATGTACAGTCTTAGAAATGTATAGAAGTCTTTCTACTCTCTCATATAGGATTATAAGTCAAAATTGACTTGATGGTAGCGAGTTTTGGGTGGATAGGTCTGCTTAAAAAAAACAACTTGAACTGTGAGTTTATTTATTCATACAGTTCTATCAGTTTTTGCTTCATGCATTTTTAAGCTCTCCTATAAAGAGAGTAAGCTCTTAGGTTATTTATGTCCTCTTGATTAACTGACCCTTTATCATTACAAAGTGCCCTTCTTCATGTCTGATTAGTTTTGCTCCTCTGAAATTCATTTTCTGTGATATGAATGCAGACATTTCAGTTTTCTTTGAATACTGAAAGAATGGGGATATATATATATATCCCCTTTCTTTTGCTTTTGATTTATTTGTTTCTCTGTGTTTTTAGTTAAGCAGAATATATTTTGGTATTGCCTTTTAAATTTATTTTAGTTTTGTTCTACATTTTCCTCCCATTCTATCAAGATGCATCAATTGTGGCTCTGATAATAATCTAGTGTTAGTCTGGCATAATCTAGGTTTTTAGTCACAGGGATTATGTAGGCCATTAATTCTATAGACTATATGACCTGAACATAGTGAGTTGAAATGGGCTGAAAGAGTCCATTTTTGTTCAGATGTATTAAATAAAGACTATTAATATAATCCACTGTGCAGGGAATGACAAACTGAAGAGGAAAATTGTCACATCATTGTCAAAAAAATTTCAAGATCTAACCTGAAGTACAGTGCTGTCAGTGATAGAATAATATACATATCCCTACAAGAAAGACAAGCTAATAAGTCTGTCATTCACATTTGAATACCAACCCTTAGTGACAAATATGAAGAAAAAATTTTTAACTAACTTATGCACCCTTAAGTTGATCAAACATGGGTGCAATATGCATTGATAATTTCCAGTAATTAAATAGGACAGGTTGTTGGAATACATGTCCATGGTTTTAGAAATGGAATAGAATGTTGCAAGACCAAATAGTTCTTATTGAAAATGTCTTTTTCAACCCATAAATTAAATAGCTATATATATGTACTTTACCAGATGGAATACAAAGGAATCAAGTTA
The DNA here is from genome assembly GCA_004026705.1 of Nesogale talazaci. Taxonomy (NCBI): domain Eukaryota; kingdom Metazoa; phylum Chordata; class Mammalia; order Afrosoricida; family Tenrecidae; genus Nesogale; species Nesogale talazaci. Next base: position 38,054 of record PVJH01012630.1, on the reverse strand, counting down.
ACTATAGGTATTGAAAGAGAAGTTGGAGAAGCTCAATATTATCAGTCAGAACAAGGTCATTGTCACCTGTGGAACAGAATATCAGATTGCTCATATGCAAGTTCACACAGAAACCAAAGAAGCCAATGAAAATTGAAAGAAGTTTACAAAAGCTGAAGTAAAACCTTAAGTATATTCCACTTAAATTTACAAACTATCTCAAGAATAGACTTGACTCACTGAAGACTAATTTTTAAAGACCAGACAAGTTGTGAGGTGACATCAAGGACACCATAATACAGAAAGCTAAAGATTATTGAAAAGACTGGAAAGAAAGAAAAGACCAACTGAATGTCAGATTATGAATTTAGAGTAGCTACAAACAAGCAAACAAAATCCCTGCAAGAAACGATGAAGTTAAAGATCTGAAAAGGAATAGAACTATGTACTAATATCTATATGTTAAGAATTAAGGTTGTAGATGGACATTGAGGTGCAATTCAAATGATCCCTTAACAAAAGAACACTTTATTCTAACAATTCCACATTCTGTGACACTCACCTTTCCAACACGATTACTGAAGACAAGGTGGTTGCATAAGCAAATGTGGGGAAGAAAGCTGAAGAAAGCTTTTGATGGCTATCAAAAGATATAGTGTTTGGGATCCTAATGGCTTGAAGATAAACAAGCAGCCATCTAGCTCAGAAGGAACAAAGCCCACATGGAAGAAGCACACCAGCATGGGTAATCATGTGATGTTGAAGGGATCAGGTATCAGACATCTAAGATCCAGAACAAAACCATACCCAAGGTGAATGGGGTGGTGGGGGAGGGCATGGAGTGGAGACCCAATGTCCATCTGTAGACAATTGGACATCCCCTCACAGAGGGGGTCACAGGGAAGAGTTGAGCCAGTCAGGGTGCAGTAAAGCACCGATGAAACACACAACTTTCCTCTAGTTCTTTGGTGCTTTCTTCATCCCACTATCATGACCTCAATTCTACCTCAGAAATCAGTTTAGATCAGAGCATGCACTCTGCTGCAGATAAGAGCCCGCAATACAGGGAACCTGAAGTAGATAAACCCCTCGGGACCAACAATAAGAGTAGAAATATTAGTAGAATTTGGGGATGGTGAGGGAGAAAGGGGGAATGGATCACAAGGATCAACATATAACTCCCTCCCAGGAGGATAAATAACGGAAAAGTGGGTGAGGGATGAAAGAAGGCAATGTAAGATAGTGAAATAATAATCTATAACTTATCAAGCATTCTTGAGGGGAGGCAGGGGAGGTAAGGGGAGAAATGGGGACCTGATCTCAGGGACTCAAGGTGGAAGAGAATGCTATGAAAATGATGATTGTGGCATATGTGTAAATATGCAAATGTGGATGAATGTATGAATTGTGATAAGAGATGTAAGAGCCTCCAATAAAAGTATTTTTAAAAATATCTGAACAGACGAGAAGGTCCAATAGCAAACATCTGCAGATACATTCTCTAGCTGTTCCGCAATGAGGATACAAGGGACCAAGTGGAGTTGATCCGATGACCGTCTTGACATCTCGAGCATCAAAGGAAACGATAAAGAAGTCGAGCAGATGCTGGTGAGGGGAACAGATTACGTGAAAGTAAAGAACAAGGAAGCACAAGGACTTCTGTACAGCGGCATTTTGAACTGTGGTGTGCAGTGTTGGGATCAGAGCAATCGCCCCATAACTGGTTCTGCCTACGCAGGAAAGCACCAGCCCCCACAGTGATGATCTGTGACTGTGGGAGGTCTATATTTCCCTTTACTTCAAACATGCCCTCCTGCTTTTTTCCTTCTGTTTTTTTCAAGACCATTCAGATTCTGCCATTCTTGCGTTTTGTATCACTCACCTCTGACAATCTATACCTAGTTATGCACCTACCACAGAGTGAGTGAGTGCTGGCCTCTTGCTTCAATTGCATTTGCAGGTAACATTTACGACAATATTCTAATGGGTTTGAGTTTGGTGTTTGGGGGATGTGGACCTAATGTCTTTTCTTTCTCTTTCTCACCTGATTTTTTTCTAAATGTTTCTCCAGAACTCGAGGACCAGCATCACCATGCATTCAGCCCCACCACACTCGCAATCGGTCCCACCTATCGGAGTAGGCTAACAACTGATTTCACACCGGTGCACTGAGAACAGACAGTGGCCAACACTTCTCACCCTGCATTCAGCTGCCGTGCAGGACTAAGGATCAGAGACTGTTGCTCACACTCCAATGTGTTACCAAATCCACCGAGCACAGAGCAGCTTGCCTGCCCCCTTGCTCTGATCTATTAAGGCAAATTAGAAAAGAAGTTCAGAGTGAAGCAAACTCACATACAAGCATCAGATTTATACAACAACACCGTGATATCTTGGAGAGAGAAAATACGTACAAATCACACTCAGAAATAGAAACACACACACACACACACACACACACACATACACACACACACCCCAAGACAAAATGGCTCAAACAAATGATAGGCATCGAGGGCTAGAAAATCTTTATGAGAAAAAAGTACCATCAGAAATACCTGTTCAGGATTATGTTTAGATACCTTTAGCAGATTGAAATGGATGTAAAGACAAAACTCTAGAGTAACTAAGGAAACTGTACAAAAACAAATTGACAAAATAAATGTAAAATTAGAAATAATTTTAAAAATCAAGTCAAAATCCAGTAGATTGATACCAAAATTTAAAAAGTAGTTAATGCTTTGGAAGGGCACTGGACTATCATAGAACAGATGGGATATAGAATTAATGAAACGAAAGACAAGTCTCTTTATTAACTTTGCTGACTGGTCACTATTATACCTGCATTTTCATTCCTGAATGAACGTTGCTGACTGGTCATAAGTGAACTTGTATTTGCATTTACATTACTTTATGCAGTTTTTAAGCCTGAAAGCAATATGTGTCTTTGTAGGCCTATTGCAGAGCTCTGTTAGCTCTCTCAGTTCTTGTTAAGCTCCAAGAAGTGCACACGTGCAAACTAAGCTGAGAGGCTTCAATGCCCACGCCATGGTTTGATTGTTTCCACGGTTCCTCTTTGCTTTGTCTGCCTCTTTAGTCTCCCAAGAGATGTGACGTGCAATACTTCTGGCATCTTGTACTGTATTTCAGTGTAGCAAAATTTCAAAAAATGATGTGGTGCGGCAGTATATAACTTTTGCATGAATGGTGTCCTGGCACCTTGTCTGGTGCTCTGAGTGACTTGGGGACATAGAGCCGTTGCTGGGAGCTGATACTTTACTAGACAATAGTAATGGGCCTGACATTAGAACGTCACACAGGCAAAAAATAAGTGTGACAGTATCCAGCAGTGACAATTATTCTGAAGAAGAATAGAGGAAAATATGACATTTTACCAACCTTGGAGAATTATATAAATATTTTATGTGTAACTGTTCAACTTGGAGATCCATTAAGTATAAGGAAGTAACAAGTTTACTTTTCAATAATGGTTTCTTGGTCTAGTTTCTTTTCTTTCTTCCTTTTTTTTTGGTCTAGTTTCTTTTCCCATCACCAGGTGGGGAAAAAAAAAAACTTTGTTAAAACTTCACCAAGTGCCTTCTTTTCTATATTTCCTAATTGCATCATAGGCTTCAGTTTCATATCGGTTTTGGTAGGTTGGTTATTCTCTTTATGGACTATGTTTGTCTTTCCTTTAAAAAATTTCCTAGTAATCTTTGATTGGAGGCCAAAAATTAATTTGCTGTGTTGGATACCCTGTTAGACTAGGTTGGCTCGAGAAACAAATCAAGGGATACTCAACTCTGTGTAAAAAAAGAGCTTTATAATAAGGAGTGACTATGTGTTAAGAAAACACACCAGCACAGCCCAGATGATGTGTTTACCACTTCATAAGTCCCTCTTCAGGCTCACACAGCTACATGCAATGATGCAGAATGCAGGAAGATCACAGACCAGGGTGTGCAAAGTCTTGTGGATCCAGTGGTGATGGAAGCATCTCAGCATTGGCATGGGTCTCCACGCTGACTCCTTCAGCTCTCCAAGTGTGGCTTGTCAACAGGAAGGTGAAGGTAGAGAGAAAGTATGGCCCACATCCATGGCAAAAGAAGGGAAGTTTCCAGAATGTTCACCAGAGGCCACACCCATAAGGAGGCATCATCAGACTGAGGCCTGATTGACAGGCTAGACTCTAACCCTATACTTATATATCAGGTTGACCTGAAATTATGTAACTACTACAGATGCTGTAGTATTTCTTGCTACCATTTGCCATTCAGTTTGTATTACTGAGATACATGACCAGTACCAAATATTAGCAGGGACACCCAAGGGTGTTAGTCTGGGTAGATTAGAGGAACAAATTTCAAAGACACACATATAGTTAAAAGGGGATGGTTTATATACAAAAGGAATAGGTAATTGAGAAAACATCCCAGCCTAGTCCAGTTCAAAGTCATAAGTCTGATATTAACCCACATGCCCGAAATCAGTCTGTAAAGTCTCCTTCCGACTCACGAAGTCACAGGTCAGTGGGTGCAGAATCCCGGCACTGGCAGGGGTCTCCCCATGGCTTCTCACTTCCAGGGCTCAGGGTCCATCAACAGCATCCCCATCAGGGCAAAGCCATGTGGTCTCTCCACTGGCACCTCCAGCTTCTCGGATGCTGCCATCTTGTCTTGTCTATGATTCATTGTCTCTGAGACTAACTCCCAAGGACTGGGGAAGATAGCTTCTCATCTTCAGGAGTGAAATATCATGAGATTTCCCAGAAGTCTCAGGAGAAAGTCATGCCCACATAGAGGCCTCATTGGCTACTCAATGGCTATCTCCAGATTAACAGGCCAGACTCCACCCCTACATTTCAATCATAAAATTAACATAAGAACAAGACTGCCACACAAGTTAAACAGGTCTCATCAGAGCTTTCAGAATAAGAATAGCCTCTGAAAGGGGACTGTATGAAGAATGGAACATGGCACCAAGATTGGGGGAAGGCTTATTAACAAGCTGCAATATGCAGATGGTAAAACCGTATTTACTGAAAGTGAGGAGAACTTGAAGCATTTGCTGATGAAGGTCAAGGACTGCAACTTTCAGTATTAATTGAAACTAAACATAAGCAAAAACACTCACCACCGGACAAAGGACAACATCTTGATAGAAGAAGAAAAATAAATAAGGTTGTTAAGGATTTCATGTTGCTTGGATACACAATCCATGCTCTTGTAATCAACAGCCTGAGAAATCAAGTGATAAACAGCACTGGGCAAATCTGTTGCACAAGACCTCTTTACTATGTGTTGAAGTGCAAGGAGGTCACTTGGAAAACTCAGGGGCCTCTACTTTCATGATCTCATGTGCATGTGACAGTTGGATGATGAAAAGGAAGAGCACAGAAGAATGAATGCATTTGAATGATGGCGTTCAGTAAACATATCTAGAGTACCAACGACTGTCAGTAGAACAAACAAATCGGTTTTGGAAGAAGTATAGGTAGAATGCTGCTTATGAGAGGGGATGGTGAGATGTTGTCTCACATCCTTTGAACATATTATCAGGAGAGACCAAGCCCAGGAAAGGGCTTCCTGCTTTGTAAAATAGAGGGCCAGAGAAAAAACAGGAAGATCTTAAATGAGAGAGGCGGACATAGTGGCTGCAACAATAGAATCGAACAAAGCAATAATTATGGGGACAGTGCAGGGCCATCCAGTCTTTCCTTCCTTCTCTGGGTTGTTACGCCTAGGGTCAATCTGTGTCAAAAATGGACTAGGCAGCAACGAGCAACAACTACAACTACATCTACATATCTAGAATGATAAATTACTTCAAAAGAGTTTGATCTCTTTGTTCCTAACTCTTATCATTTGTTGGATACACTGGAATGATACTCATTCGAGGGTAAATTACTTCACATTTCTAAGGTTAGATCTTACTGGTACTTAACCCCACACTTTTGAATTAGCAGGTACAAAACTGGATTCTGGGAGGAAGCACTCTTGCTGATTCTGTGTGAGCTTCTGATAACAGTTCCGAGAATCCTTTTAGTTGGTCCTTTCCCCTACTCAAAACAGACCCGCCATGAAGATCAACATTTTCTCTCTCTGTCTCTGAAGCTCTCTCTTTGATGGTACTCCTTCTTATAAACTCTAGGTGTTTCCATCTTTTTAAACCACTGGTTCTCAATCTGTGGGTCACAATCCCTTTGGGGGTCAAATGATCCTTTCACTTGGATTGCCTAAGACTTTGGGAAAGCACATATTTTCGATGGTCTTAGGAGCCTAGACATGGCTCCTCTCTCCGTCTCCAGGTAGGTTCTCCCACATGCAGATATGCCCACATACGAATACCCCTTCATGCTACACTATGCTTCAAGACAAAATTCCATTTTTTCTGTCAAAATTTCATTTTTTCTGTCAGAAATAAATATTTCACAATTTAAACTTACATATTGCTTTGTGATTAATCACTATGCTTTAATTAGGTTCAATTTTTAACAATGAGAATACATCCTGCTTAGCAGATATTTATATTATGATTCATAACAGTAGCAAATAACAGTAGCAAAATTACAATTATGAAGTAGCAATGAAGTTATGGTTGGAGATCACTACAACATGAGGAACTGTATTAAAGGGTTGTGGCATTGGGAAACAAGGTTGAGAACCACTATTCTAACCCTTGAGTTCCATATTCTTAAAGGAAGTTCATGGGTTTCTGCATTAGTTCTGAGCATCATCTCTCTTGTGCATATCCACTATTTTATGGCTATTAATTTGGAGGAATAGCCAGGGAAAACTGTAGAGATTAACCCTATTTCTTTCACTGGTGGAACACACCCTTCATTGCTCAGTGCCCTGGAAATGATTACACTGTACATTTTATCTATTCTTGTTATTTAGTTAATCTAGAAATAGTTTCTGTTACTAGATTTTCACCAAATGTAGAAGCTATTTTTATTGCCTCATTTAATACACATAATCACTAGTCTGTGCAATAGTATATTTTAATTGAGGGAAGACACAATGAACAGATTATAATTAAATATGTTGTTTGGTGAATTGTGACAAATGTTGTGGAGAATGGTAAAAACAATGTAATGAGGAGAAATATGAATGAGGAATGTGTCCTAGTTTATTTAGGTTGCTCTTGGAAGACCTCTTTGATGAGGCCTCTGGACAGGTACCAGAAGGAAGTGAAAGTGTGTGCAAACTGTGCAACTGATCTAGAGGAAGAACCTGCTTGGGAAAGAGGAAGTAGGTGTGAAGTATCTGAGGGGTAGGCTAGTAGGTTTGCTAAGGACAGCAAGGAGGCCAGTGTGCCTGGAGAGAATGGGATGATGGGAGAGCGGTGGGAAAGGAAGCCAGCCAATATGAAGGTGCCTCTGCCATGCAGGACTTTGTGAGCCATTGTGAGAAATTTCACTTTCACTCTGAGTGAGATGAAAACTAAGTAGGTAGTTTTGATTAAAGCATTGACAATATAATTTATTTTTAAACCAAATACTTAAAGAGAGCTTTCTTAAAAATGTCTTCAGGGGAGTGAAAAAGAATCAAGGAAACCACTTAACAGGCTGTAACCATGACCCAGGGGAGAAATTATCCCCATTAGATTTTGAAGTTACAACTGAGATTGTAAAAAATTGTTGGATCTGAATTTACTTGGAAGATATATCAGATACATTTTGCTATGGACTACATATGCTCTATGAGAGAAATCCCTGGTGATGCTATTGGTTAGGTGTTTGGATGATGACTGGTAAGATTAGCAGTTCAAATCTTCTGCTTCTCCATAGGAAAAGGATAAGATCTTTACCCATGAGGACTAACAACTATGGAAACCTGATAAAAGGTTGAGCTGAATGGAAATAAATTCAATGGTAGTAGACTATATGAGAAAGAGAAATGTGTGCATAAGCAAACATGGTGAAGGAAGCTGATGGTGCCCAGCTATCAAAACATGTAGGTCTGAGGTCTTAAAGGCTTGATAGTAAACAAGTGGCCACCCAGCTCAGAAGCAGCAAAGCCCACATGGAGGAAGTACACCAGCTTATGGGACTAAGAGATACCAAAGAGATCAATTATCAGGTTTCAAGAACTAATAATCATAACTTTATATGCTCACTTTCCTGATATGATCGCTGATGACCAATATGTACATAAGCAAATGTGGTGAAGAAAGCTGATGGTGCTCGGCTATCAAAAGATGCGCGTCTGTGATTTTAAAGACATGAAGGTGAGTAAGTGGCCATTTAGTTAAGAAGCAAGCCCACGTGGAAGAAGCATAACAGTATGTATGACCATGAGGTGTCAAAAGGGTCTGGTATCAAGCATCAAAGATGTAAGAGATATATCATTATTAGTGAGGGGGAGTTCAGGTTGGGGACCCAAAACCCATCAATAAGTGAAGAGATAGCCTCTTACAGAGGGGTATAGCAAGGACATGAGCCAGTCTAGGTGCAGTGTAGTAGTAATGAAATGTTCTCAAATGCTTCCTCCCACCGACTATCATTATCCCAATTCTGCCAGTCGTATTTTGGCTAGACCAGGGGAATGCACATTGGAGTCAAAAACGTGGATTTTAGGATAGATAATCCCTTGACACTAGTGGGGTGTGGTGACACTTGAAGGGTGGAGGGATGGTGGAGTAGAAAGGGGGAACACATTTCTCAGATCTGCATGTGACCTCTCTGGGGTGTGGACAACAGGTCGGGGAGGGGGGCAGAGGAGGTGAGTGAAGTGACACATTATACAGTGTAAGATATGAAGAGGTAATAACAATTTGTAAGTTATTGGAAGTTCATGGGGGAGGAGAAAGAGAGAAGGGGAAATATGGGAAATTGGAATTAAAAAAATAAAGAACAAGAGGAAAGAGGGAAAGAGGAGCTTATGCTGGCGGGGTTCAAGTAGATAATGTAGATGAATGTAGCAACATGTATACAAATATGCTTAATACAAATGATGTATTAAATGTATTAAATGATGTATTAAATGTATGAGCCCCCAATAAAATCTATATTAAAAAAAAGAGAAAGAGCAATGTCAAGGATGATTATAGAACTTTTTTTCCTCAGACAAATAAAACAATTACATTTCTTAATAAGACTAAGATTACAGACTTGAGAAGTAAAATGAGGAATTAAGCTGAATGTAAATAATTTTGAGATTTCTATTAGACGATGCAGAAGGAAGATTGAATTTTCCACTTCCATAAAGAGTTACAGTCTCAGAAACTCATAAAGGTAGTTGTAGCTTGTCCTGTAGAGTCACTCTGAGTTGACCTCAACTGGATGGCAATAAGGTTGATTTCTTTGGTTTATTGGTGATGTTAAATAGGCACTGATTATATGAACCTCAAATTCAAGGGAGATGCTGAGGCCAGGGGAATGAATTTGGAATTCTTAGGGTAGAGGAAGACAGAAAGTAGAGGGTGCAGCTCTGGAAACAAGAAGAGAAACCATTGCAAGGAGGAAGGAAAGATCATTTGGGCTAAGTTCTGCTGGGTGTGAATAAGATGCCATGGGGGAGAAACAATAATATGCAGAAAATGTAGGAAAGTGGTAAGGAATGAGCCTTCAGGAGCCTCAACATTGGATGTTATCAGGCATCAACGAACAGAAAAATCATATCATTGTGAATGAGGGGGAGTGCAGTGTGGGGCTCAAATCCCATCTGTGGGCAACTGGACATTCCCTCACAGAAGGCCCGAGGAGGGGATGAGGCAGTAGGGTGCAGTGTAGCAATGATGAAACATACAATGTTCCTCTAGTTTTGAACACTGTGCTCGACAGGGTTCTCTAAGAAACAAAACCAGGACACTAGTAATTCTTTTTATATATTTATATAGATAGAATTATATAAGAAATAATGAAATAAGAAATAAGCAGTTAACTAATCCATAAAGCAATACAAATGGCTTAGTGCAACTCACTTGCATGAGACAGCTAGTAGACTGGCAGTCCTTGGAGTCTTGAGTAGTCCTCAAGTAGTCCTCTGAGTAGTCCTCTTTAGAGCAATTCAGGCTATCTGGCCACAAGCAGCAAACAGCAAAGCAGGTCACCAACAGTCAGCCAGATGACAGAGTCCAATAGTCCCCAACTCAAGAGATGTATATTTCAGGAGTGTGGCGAAGCAGGGTTTGAAGGAACCTCAACTCACAGCAGCACAGTACGCCCATTAGTTGTCCCATGGATAGTGTTGCTTGGAGATAAAAGCACAGGATGAACAAGGCAGCTGGCTGGTCTGAAGATCCGAGAGCAAGAGGGCAAGGGCAGGGCTCGCTAAGCCATTTCTATCTCTGCCCTTCAATTGATCTTACATATGTTCATTGGCCGTGTTGTCACAACAGACCTACCTATCTTCCTATCTTCTTTGGCCACATTGACACAACAAGCTTACTTATCACAAATACTCCCCTCCTGCCCCCGCTGACCCCACTATCATGTTCCCAGTACTACCTTCTACCATACAAATCCACCTGGACTGGAGTATGTGCACTGGTATAGATAGGAACTGGGAACACAGGGAATCTAAGCCAGAAAAACCCCTTAGAACCAGTGGTCAGAGGGGTAATAATGGGAGGATGGAGGGAAGGTAGGGTAGAAAGGGAGAACAGACTGCAAGGATCTACATGTGGCCTCCTCCCTGGAATATAGATAGAGGAGAAATGGGTGATGGTAGACATTGGATGGTGTAAGATATGACAAAATAATAATAATTTATGAATTATCAGGGGTTCGTGGATGAGGAGGATCAGGGATGGAGGGGAAAATGAGGAGCAGACATCAGGGTCTCAAGTGGAAAGCAAGTGTTTTGAGAACAATGAAGAAAAAAAATTTACAAAAGTACTTGACACAATGGATGTATGTGTGGATTATGATAAGAGCCCCAATTAAATGATTTTTTTAAAAAAGAAAAAAATCAAAGTTCAGAGAGATGGGTTGATTGTTTAAAAATACTTTTATTGGGGGCTCTTATATATCTTATCACAATCCATACATTCCTCCAATGTGTCAAGCACATATGCCACCATCATCATTTTCAAAACATTCTCTTCCCATTTGAACCCCTGATATCAACTCCCCACTTCTTCCTCCACCCTTCCCCTCCTTCAAGAACCATCAATAAGTTATAGGTTATTTTCTCCATGTCTTACATCATCCGCCATAACACCTCACTTACTTTTCTGTTATTTGTCCACCTGGGAGGGAGTTATATGTTGATCCTTGTCCTAGATTCCACATCCCCCCCATCCCTCACCTTCCCCTAATACTCCTGGTATCTCTACTCTCCTTTTTGAACCTGAGGGATTTATCTATCTTGAATTCCCTGTATTTCAGGCTTTATCTGTAGCAATGTGGCTCTGGTCTAAACTGATTTGCAAGACAGAATTGAGATCATGATAGTGGGGTGAATGAAGTACCAAAGAACTAGAGGAAAGTTGTGTGTTTCATCAGTGTTATATGGCCCCCTGACTGGCTCATTTCTTTCCTGTGACCCTTTTGTGAGGTGATGTCCATTGGGCATTGGGTCTCCACTCCATGACATCCCCCCCCCCCACCCATTCACCTGGGCATGTTTATATTCTGGGTCTTAGATACCTGATACCTAATGAGATTGGTTGATTTTTAAACACCTTAAAGGGGAATCAATTCTATTCCAGTTAGTTAAGTTTTGAATTTTATGTCCTTAGTGTGACAGAGTCAGGATGTGAATTTAAGATTGATTGACTACAAATGTGTCCTTTATGTCGGTTCTATGCATTCTTTATTTAAAAGCTTTCAATGAAAGCTAGATGAATGCCAATTTCCTGGATTATTTGCTTTTTCATAATTAGGCAACAATGCTATCTATGGTTATGATTGAAAATCTTATCATAGAAGTTTTGTTATTTATCATTATATTTATTCCCCTTAGGTTGTTTCATGTACAAGCAGATTATTATTATTTTTAAATTGCCTATGAAAAAGGTGAGAGAATCTTGGGGGAAAGCACAGAGATGAGGTAAAGCCTATGGGTTGCATGTGCGGCCTCTCAAAGAAAATGCCTCTCTATTTTGTATTTTCATTCTACACCCAACTGTTAAGTCATAAAGGGTTGACATTTAAGGCTATAGATAAATGAGGGGATTTTTGATTTGTAATATTACTTTTCATTTCCTTTCAAAGCTCTGCGGAGATGGTATTTTCAGCTACACAGATAGTGGATATGGAAAATGGACTGAGATTATATTTTAGGATGGTCTTTGGGATGCATGATTTTGGTTCTTTTGGTTTTTTTGGCACATAGTTCAGTTTTATTGGCATATGAACAGTTCAATCATATCAAGGTGAGTTGTAGAATCATCACCACATCTGTCTTAGAGCCTTCTTCTCCCCCTCGTCCCCCAGGGTTATGTCACCTTTAAACTGAGTTGTGCAATTAAAATCAGTTTTGATGCTCCCTCCCTTCATTGTTTATACCCCAAATCCCCTTTCCCTTTCCGTAACCCATCCTCTACCCCTGTATTCCTTATAACACCTTCTACTGGTTATTATCATTATACATCCATTTCTCACAGCTGTGCTTCACAGCTGGGAAACTCAAACAGAAATCAAGGAAAGACAAATGACACTAGGATGGTATGGATAAGGTCCTATTATAAAGGGAAAAATATGAATGATTCAGTAGAGGGAGAAGACCTCCATCCACATTCAGAAAGCCAGGGAAGAAATTTCTGTCATGGGAAGAAATACTTGCACCCAGTACAAATTCCAGCCATGTGTATAGGGGGCACAACTGATCGGGTAATGATTTCAATTCAGCATAATAAAGATTCCAATGGTCTCGGCCTGATAGCAAGGGTATTTGAGACTCTTGGTTCTAATACCACTTACAAGGCTTGGTTTTACTTGGTTTAATGTGGAGCAGGGCATCAAATCAGTTTGAACTGGTTGGGTCATTACCAATGAAGCAAAACTGGGAAAAAATGCCAATTTAAAAAAATTGGGTGATCCAGAATCTTAAGTAGGATGGGTAAACTTATAGATCAAAGCCCTGGGACAGGAAACTTAGTGGCATGAGTTTTGAGATGGATTATTCTCTGAACTTTGGAGCAGGACTCACACGTTCAAGATAAGTTCTCGTGCTCCCTCCCTTCATTGTGGTTGGTGGCCATCCTTGACTGGCATGACTTATTACCATATTTGTTCAAAATTTTATGGTCCAGAGATGTTTTCTGCTAGAGAGAATAATTTTTAAGCTGGCTGATCCTACTTTTTAATATTCCTGTTATCATTCTGGTTCCCTCAATTTAAACAAAAACAGAAAATAACTCTCAGATCTACTCTGGTGCCATATCAGTGGGAAGCATGAGAAGAACAGGTTTTCAGCTGTGTTAGTCTGGGTAGACTAGAGAAACAAATGGATAGATTTGCATATGGCTATAAGGAAAATGTTTATATATAAAAGAAATAGGACATGAAGAAAGCATCCCAGTCCAGTCCAGTTCAAAGTCATAAGTCCGATATTAACCCATATGCCTGATATCAGTCTATAAAATCTCCTTTCAACTCACGAAGTCACAGGCCAGTGAGTGCAGAGTCCCTGTGCCGACAGGGGTCTCCCCATGGCTCCTCGCTTCCAGGGCTCAGGGTCCATCAACAGCATCCAGTGGTGGCAGAAGCAACTCAGCACTGGCAGGGGTCTCCACGTGGCCTCTCCAGCTTCAGAGGTCTGTTTCTATCAGGGCCAAGCTGTGTGGCTTCTCTGGCTCCTCAGATGCTGCCATCTTGTCAGATCCATGATTAATCATCTCTGAGACTAACTCTCAACAACTGGGGAAGATAGCTTCTTATCTACACAAGGGGAATATCGCGAGATTTCCCAGAAGTCTCAGGAGAAAGTCATGCTCACACGGAGGCCTCATTGGCTACTCAATGACTATCTCCAGATTAACAGGCTAGACTCCACTCCTACATCTCAATCATGAAATTAACATAAGCATATGACTGCCACAGCGGCCCTGAGATGAAGTTGTTTTGCTAACTTGAATCTTACTTTTTCTAAATGCTCACAGGATTCAAAATAGCCACTTGATAGGCAAGTTACAATTGGAAAGATTATACAAGGTAATATAGGAAGTGGCATACGGCATGTATTTATAAAATAGAGCTCTATTACCACTTAAGCTGTGTCCTGTGGAAAACTTAGTCTTTAAGTTGTGATGAAAGAGATACTCAGATTTAAGGAATTGATGAAATGTCAACACATGACTGTTAAGAGTATATCAGGGCACAGACAAGTCACCATCATAATTGCTTAAATGCAACCAGTCTGAATTTCAGGCCTTATAAGTTCACTTTGGGTTCTTTGCTGAAGACGAATTCTCCCTCTGTCTGACTTTTAAACTCCTATGACATCTTCAAAAGTAACCCCAGATTACTCCCTTAATCAACCACTTTTCCTAGTATCTATTATGACCTTTCCTTCTTCTATGACCCCATTTAAATGGGTGCTTCTTTCATGTTCCTACCTCTCTCCCAGGGCATGGAACTCTTGGCAATCTGCCATGTGTTCATCATCCATGTGCTAAACAACTATGAAGCACTAGGGAAGCTTATGGTAATTTAAAAAAATGTGATCCCCACCTTCAGAGAGCTCCTAGCACCAGAGTTAGAAAAATGTGTAAACAGACCATTAAACTAGGTAGGACTTTCAGGAGGCAGACCAGGGCCTTTGATTTACTTTTCAATCAGGATCAAACTCCCTCAAGACAAAAAGAAACACAGTTAGACCTTGAACATTGTTGTCAATTCTGACTTCATGTTTTCAGATGTGAGTTAATTGTTCCCAACAAGCAAATTGTCATTTTTCAGAGTTTTGACAGAAGAAATCTTGGGAAAGGGAGTGCTGAAACATCAGGGGCTTTAAAAATAGCATTAATTACCACGTATAGTAATGTATCTGAGAACTGCAGGTTAGCACCTCTACCTTTCTGCATTCTATCCTTCACTCTTCTCACAAATGGCTTTTGGTGAATTCAGATGAATTTTCAGCTTGTTATAGAAAGGCCCTATTATCTGTGCCTTCTACCCTGTTATTACACCCCCTTTGTCAAGCTGGATAATCATCAGACATCATATGGACAGGTGAGGTGTAAGCATGCATGTGCATAATCTCTCACACATATGCATGAACACACTTAAGATGCTGCTGCCATCACACACAGAACTAGGGGCAGTTGTGGGACCTATAGAAATGGAAGGGACAGATAGTTCAAACCACTGGAATCTCTTTCTTCAAAATGCTATAAGTCATGTTTTTGAGCTTTATGCAGAAGTAGTCTGTAAATTTGGTTCTGATTTCTCTGCCTCAAACTAGAAGATATGGTGTACCTGAAGGCAGCCTTGGAGAATTATAAATTAGTATTTTACATAGCACAAATGACTATTTTGAGAGTGATGATGGAAACAAGTGTGCAAATGTGGCCTGCATACAATTGATGCATGCATGGATCGTGATGGGATTGTATGAGCCTCCAATAAAGTCACTTATAAAAAAATATAAAAGGAGGGGGAAAGAGCTTATACCAAGGACTCAAGTGGAAAATATCTGGAAATGAATATGACAACATGTGTACAAATATGGTTGATACAAATGATGTGTTGAATGTTAGAAGAACTGTAAGAACTCCCAATAAGATCATTGAAAAAAAAAATGAGGACTGATGAAACCCTTGAGTTGTCAATGATTAGGGCTAGAAAGCAGTCTTCTGTTGTTGGCTGGTGTGTTAGTCTGGGTAGACTAGTGGAACAAATTCATAGACAAGCATAGGGATATAAGGGTATGGTTTATATACAAAAGGAATAGGACATTAAGAAACCATCCCAACCCAGTCCAGTTCAAAATCATAAGATCGATATTAGCCCATATGCCCAATACCAGTCTATAACATCTCCTTCTGACTCACAAAGTCACAGGTCAGTGGGTGCAGAGTCCTGGTGCCGGCAGGGGTCTCCCCATGACTCCTCGCTTCCAGGGCTCAAGGTCCATCAACAGTATCCAGTGGTAGTAGAAGCAACTCAGCACTGGCAAGGCTCTCCATGTGGCTTCTCCAGTTTCAGAGGTCTGGTTCCATCAGGGTAAGGCCGTGTGGCTTCTCCTTTGGCTCCTCCAGCTCCTTGGATGCTGCCATCTTCTTTGTAGTTTGTCGTCTCTGAGACTAACTCCCAGCAACTGGGAAGATAGCTTTTCATCTTCACAAGCGAAATATCGCGAGATTTCCCAGAAGTCTCAGGAGAAAACCAGGCCCACTCAGAGGCCTCATTGGCTCCTCAATGGCTATCTCCAGATTAACAGGCTAGACTCCACCCCTACATCTCAGTCATGAAATTAACATAAGCACATGACCACCACAACTGACTTGCCAGTCACTGAATCAAAAAGAGACCTGAGCTTTCTTAGAAAGGAAGTAGCCAACTACTGCCATGGCTATGCTTAGAAGATCCTGGCCCTGTGCATAGTGGGGCCTGTAGGAGGAAGGGAGTGGTTCAAGGGAGCACTTAGGTCTTTAACTCAAGCAACTATATAGGTCATCTGACTTCTGACCAAGGGCTACAGAAGCGCCCACCTCTGTGAGGTCAATGGAACCTGCATGGATTCCTCCCTCATCAAGCCCCTGTGTGTTTGCTATGGGGTATTACTATCACAGCAAGTCAATTGTTTGTTCAAAGAAGCAGGGGTAACTCATATCACTGAGAGCTTATTGCCTACCCAGCCCGACTTTGAATGTTTTGTGAACATTATTTCAAAGTAATTAAATCAGTTCACAAACTTCCCTTGAAAGGAGCAAGATATTCAATCCAGTTATAACTACATTTTGTCTGGTTGCTTTAAACAATCCATCCATCCATCCATCCATCCATCCATCTATCCATCTATCTATCCATCCATCCTTCATCCATCCATTCATTGTATGTCGAGCACATTTATACATTTCTTGGCCTCATTATCAAAACATCTGCTTTCACTTAAGCCCTTGGTATCATCTCTTCATTTCCCCCTCCCTCTCTACTCCCCTCTTACTCATGAACCCCTGATAATTTCTAGGTTATTATTATCTTGTTATAGCTTACACTGTCCATTGTCCCCCTTCACCCACTTCCCTATGTTCTGTACCCCAGGGAGGTATGTAGATCCTTATAATAGGTTTCCCCCTTTCTACCTCAAATTTTTTCTACCTTCCTGGTATTGCAACCCAGAGATGGTCCTCAAGGGATCATCTATCCTGGATTCCCTATGTTTCCAGTTTCTATATGGACCAGTGTACATCCTCTGGTCTAGCCGGATTTGTAAGGTACAATTAGGATCATGATAGTGGGGGAGTGAAAACATTGAAGAACTAGAAGAAAGTTGTATGTTTCATCCTTGCTACGCTGCACCCTGGCTGACTTGTCATGGGGAGGACCCCATGACCCTTCTGTAATGAGATATTACATTACCTACAGATGGGCTTTGGGTCCCCAATGTGTACACCCCCTCATTTATAATGATATAATTTTCAGTTCTTTGGTGCCTTACACCTGATCCCCTTCACACCTCATGATCACAAAGGCTGATGTGCTTTCTTCCATGTGGGCTTTCTTGCGTCTCAGCTAGCTGGATGCTTGTTTACCATCAAGCCTTTAAGACCCCAGATGCTATATCTTTTGATAGCCAGGCACCATCAGCTTTCTTCACCACATTTGTTTATGCACATATTTGTTTTCAGCGATCGTATCGGGAAGGTGAACATCATGGAATACCTATTTAATAGAACACAGTATTCTTGCATTGAGGAAGTATTTAAGTAAAAGCCCAATGTCCATCTTCTGTCTCAATACTAACCCTATAAATATATGCACATAGATCTATTTCCCCATCATCATATATAAATATATTAACCTATGTACATACCTTTATTTAGACTTTTATAAATTCCCTTTGCCTCCTCTTTCTTTCCTCTATTTCCTTTTCCTTTCCTCTTGTCCCACTATCATGCCCGGCCTTCAATTAGGTTTCAGCAATTTCTCTCAGTTACATTACCCTTAATCAATTCCTACCAGGCCTCTCACACCCTCCTTGCCACTGATTTTGAGTCACATGTTGTTCTCTTGTCCCTGGGTTGGTCAACACCACCTCCTTACCCCACCTACCCTCTCCCATGTCCCCGTAGAACCATTGGTCCTGTTGTTTTATCCTCCAGACTGTTCAACCAGCCTATCTTATCTAGATAGACCTCCAGAGAATAGAATACAAAACCAAGACTAGTGCGACGAAGTGGCAAAGGAAAGCACAACGACGATGACAACAAATGAAAGCAAAATCCAGAAAAAAATATAAATAAGTAAAAAAAGAAAAATAGTAATAAAAAAGAAAAACCGGTGAATTGTCCAAGGTCTGTTTGTTGATTTCAAGGAATGTCCTCCAGTTGAGTCTGATGGGGTGCCATGCTTTGGCCCTCAAATCTATCCTTTGCATTTCCTTGCAACCCCCACACTCTGCTTCCCCAGTTGCTCTGCTGCACACCCTGAGTGTTTGGTCTCGGTGTCAGACCAGGTGCAGTCCTGACACTGTGTCTTCAGTGTTGTCCCCTGTAGGGCCTTGAGTCAGCGAGGGACATTGTATCTCATAGTGGGGCTGGACATTTAGTACTCTCTGTGTATTGGCTGTTCTGAGGGAGCATATTGTCCTCAAGGCTTGGTGGGCCAGGATGCACTTCACTCTCTCTTCCTCCCTCTTCCTTGGCTCCCGTGTGCTCCGAACAGACATGTCCTGCTCCCTGAGCTGCAACGTCAGTGCTGTCCTCTAAAGTAAATTCTTCTGGGGGGAGGAGCGACTGTCCACATAGCTGGAGTTGGGGCTGGACCCTCCACTAACTCACCACTCCATGATATATAACTAAAATTTCTTCTCCCTTACCTCTGTTCTGGTTATGCAAAGGTCCATGGGTTTTACATGGTTAAACTATAAAATGGCCTGTGTGGACAATCAAGTTTCGATCCAATTTGGCCATGAAGTTTGAACAACATTTCTTTTCCTGAGACCACAAGATTTCATCTAATGCCACCCTGTCACACATCCCTACTACCTTGCCTGGGTTCCAGAGTCCAGGGTATGGGTAGAAACAGGTCTCTTTCCCTGTCTCAATTGTAAGCTTCCTGACTTTGGATATCTTGGCCATCTGTTTCACAGACAGAAGAGGCCTTCTCATATACCCATCCCTATGAACTTATTTATTTTTGAAAGTAAATCACTTAGAAGAACACCATTTCTTGGCTATTAAATCTTGCTTACCTCTCTGTACTTATGTGCAGGCATGTGTATGGTGAAGGGGAGGGAATGGGACAGATGGAAAGCAGAGAACAGAAAATCTAACTCTTCCACAAAACACAGACTGATAGTTCAATGAATTATCCTTTCAAATAGCCTCTATAATTTGGAGGAGTCATGTTTTTTACAAATCTACTCCTTTGTTGCTACACTTCTAACCACAAGATCAGTAGTTCAGGTCCACTCGCCACTGTATGGGGAAAAGATGAGGCATTTCACTCATTCTACTTCTGTGAAGACCTATAGAGATGGACAGTTTTTTGTCTTGTTCTATAAGGTTTCTGTGTTAGTCCGGGTAGACTAGAGGAACACATTTCAAAGACACGCATATAGATATAAGGAAAGGGTTTATATACAAAAAGAATGGGACATGGAGAAAGCATCCCAGTCCAGTCCAAAGTCATAAGTTCAATATTACCCATATGCCCGAAATCAGTCTATAAAGTCTTCTTCCGACTCACGAAGTCACAGGTCAGTGGGTGCAGAATCCCAGTGCTGGCAGGGCACCTCACCTCCAGGGCTCAGGCCCATCAACAGCAGAAGCAACTCATCGCTGGCAGAGGTCTCCATCTGGCCGCCCCAGCTTCAGAGGTCTGGCTCCATCAGGGCAAATCTGTGCAGTCTCTCCGCCGGCTCCTCCAGCTTCTCGAGTGTTGCCAGCTTGTCTTGTCCATGATTAATCATCTCTGAAACTAACTCCCAACAATGGGGGGAGATAGCTTCTCATCTTTACGAGGGAAATATCGCGAGATTTCCCAGGAGTCTCAGGTGAAAGCCATGCCCACATAGAGGCCTCATCGGCTACTCAATGGCTATCTCCAGATTAACAGGCTAGACTCCACCCCTACATTTCAATCATAAAATTAACATAAGCACATGACTGCCACAGTTTCTATGAGTCAGAATCCGCTCTGTGCCAGTGGGTGTAGGTAGGTTAGTGTATTGCACATCAGATTGCAACCAGCATCCTTATCCTTTGGTCTGTTGATGTATCTCTGTCTCCTTGTGATGGTAAGAATATTGTTTCAGAATATGAGGATCTTAAAGGACTTGTAGGACTTTTGTTAGAGAGCCTCTCCATACCACTCTTTGAATGTTAATACAGTCCAAGTTTTTCATTTTATCAAAGGTAAGTGAAAGCTCACCATATTGTTTTAATCTGTGTCTCTTGCTTATTAACAGATTAAAATATTTCTACTATTTCTTTACTTATCATGTCTACTTCTAATTTTGTAAAATGACTGTTAGAAAGGTGTTTTTTTGTGGAGACATTAGTCTTATGGGTTCTTACAATAACCATGTGTGAGAGAGATTATTGACACCGGAGTTACAGTCAATAAAGGTGAAGCTCAGTAGTATAAAGTATAAAGAGGAGCTGGAATGTTAATTTATTTTGGTTTGGTCCCAGAGTGTTTGCCATAGCCATGCAGTGATCTCTTTGAGCCAGCCAATTCCTACCTCGACTGAGGCTGCATGTTGATCCACTTCTTATTAAGGTGAACATTTCTCCACCAAATCAAGTAACTTGAATCTTCTTAAAATATTGGAATATATTATTTCATTTCTGGGTCAACACTTGGTTTCATGAAACTTGCCCAATTTTTCATCCAGTCCTAGAAAAGGTACAAATTTAAATGACCAGTGTAATAAAATTCCCATCGTTTTCATGATTGAGAGAGCCCTGGTGGGACAGTGGCTATGCCTTGGGCTGCGAATGCCAAGGTGACTAGTTAGAAACCACCAGCTGGTCTGGGAGAGAAAGGTGAGACTTTCTACTTCTGAAAGAGTTCTGTTCTCAGAAATCCAGAGGGGATTCTACCTTACCCTATAGCACTGCTGTAGGACATAATCCACTCAATGGCATTGAGGCATTTGTGTGTGTGTGATTAAACTCAATGGACCTGCTTGGAAAGGCTCTGCCTTGGATTTTGAGGGGTTCAATATTGGCCTCATTGAAACCACTCTAGCTATTGAAATAAGAAAGCATATGCCTTTCTTGCCCAAATGGGAAATGGAATCAAATCCAAGTTTTTTTTTTGCCTCCGTGACTTGTTTCTCAATGAATCTCATTTTCCTCAGTTTTGGCCCTTCTGGACATTTTGGATCCTTCTTGTGTATGAAGATTTTTCAAGCCAAGACACTGTTACTCAGTCATTTCCTTTAGAAAGTCTGCATCTGGGTCAGGCTTTTAATTGTGTAGTTGCTTATCATTAAGTCATGGTGAATTGAAGAACATGTCTGATTTTGCCTAAAGGTTCATTTGCATGTAAAGCACTGTTTCCTTCCCCTAAATGTTGTCTTCAAGAAAGGGATATTTGAAGGGATTCTCACCACCAGTTGTTAGTTTTTAACCCCAGCTCATACTACATTGAGTGAGAGAAATGTGTACCCTAGATGAGGAGAAATCACAGCAAAGATTGACTCAGACTTGGAAATATAGTGACAGTTGAGAGATGAAGTTATGAACAAAGGTATAAGTATGAGTCAATGGTCTTGAGCATAACATGGTGATATATATCTGTGCATAGGGGCTTGAAGACAGTCCACTGTATTGCCCACTGTAAGAACTATTTTTCTGCTGAGTAACTTGAAGAACCAAGGGAAATTACTCTGAGGAGTGATATTTTAGAAGTTATGCTTCAGAAGAACCTCTCTGACCTCTGTGTTAAAAATTCACAGTGGGAAGTGGCACTGAAAAGAAAAAAAACAAGTATAAAGTTGGGGCCATTAATTAGTGAGATTATGTGGTGGACTGAGCCAAAAGAGTTCCCTGTGCTCAGTCTGGAATTTTGCAGGTACTTGCTTTTAGACAGCAGTTGCTTCTAAATGACCAAACTGATGCATGTAGAGGTTTCCTGACCATTCCAAGGGTCTGTAGGCAGTGGCTAAAGGTTTAGAGCAATGTCTCCATGCAGTTTCTCCACGAACCCAAGCAAAATCTTATTTGTATTCAGTCACTAAGAATTACTTTTCACTTTCATAAATGGGATTCATGTAGTAGGGAAGCTATTTTGAGGAACATGAGGTTTTTTGGCTAATCCCATTTGGCATAACGATTTTGAGATTTATTCATGTTGTTATGAATGATGGTAGCTTTTAAAACAAAGGCAGTATGTGGTGAAGGATTGTTAATAATTCTAATTTAATTTTTACATCTGTATATCTAATTGTTCCAGCACCATTTGTGGAAAATATATTTTCCCTGTTTGTATTCTTTATTGAAAATAAATTGGCTGTGTATGTGTATCTTTCCTGGACTCTCTATTCTATTCTTTTTTACTGAATGATATGTCTGTTGTCTAGCCAATGTCATGCTGTCTTAACAATTGTAGATTTAGGGTAAATCTTGAAATTAAGGAGAGTAATTTATCTACCATTCTTTTAAAAGAGATTGGACTTCAAGGTCCTTTGCATTTTCACAGGAAACCTTGGTGGTGTTGTCAGTGAACTACTAAATGTAAGGTGAATGGTTCAAACCCACCAATTGCTCCACAAGAGAAAGATGAAGCTGCCTCTTCCTGTAAAGATATACAGCCTCAGAAACTCTATATAGGGCCATGGGCCATTATGAATTTCAATAAGCTTGATGGCAGTGGATTTGGTTTGGGTTTGCATTTCACAGGACTGGGAGTAGGGTGAGGCAGTATACAGTACTGAAAGAGGAACTCACTCTTAGACTTGTGCGAGTGCCTCACCCTAGTGTCTGCCTGAATTTCATGTACATTTCAAAATAAATGATGAATTTTTAGAAAAAGACTGCTAGGATTTTAACTTTAATGGCATTACAGCTATAGATCATTTTGGGGAGAAGTTACCTCTCCTCAATATTGAGTCTTTGCATCAAAGCCCAAGATGTACATTTTTCATTTAGCCAGTGTCTACCTAATTATTCTCAGAAACGTTTTGTAGTGTTCACTGTGTAAGTCTTATGAAGTTCGTTCTATATGTGATTAATACTTTGGATACAATCATAAATAGTGCTTTAAAATTCCCCTTTGCCATTGTTGCTTGCATCCAACTTATTTTTAAATATTCATCTTACTTTATTGCTAAACTCATCGATTCTAGTAGTGCTTTTGGTCATCTTCAGGATTTTCTGTGTGGACAGCCATGCCATCTGTGAGTAAAGACCGTTCCACATACTCTTTTCTTGGAAGCTTTTGATTGCACGGGTTCGAACTCTAGTAGATGTGGAGTAGCGGCATGACAATGAGTGTCCTTGCCATGTTCTGGGTACTAGGGGAAAACATCCAGGCTTGACCATTATGTGGAGTCACAGCTGCAGGTTATTCATAAACAATCAACTAGATGCGGTTGAGTCCTTTCTGACTTGGCAATCCTGTAGGGCAGAGTAGAACTTTCGGGTAAGCCCCCAGATCTTCACTGCCACATCTTTTAACCATAGAACAGGTCATCTTTCTGTTCAAAGCCAAGCTCTTAACCACAGTGTGATCAGGGTGGTTCATACCAAACACCCTGCTGAAGAGATTATTCTAGCGGAATGAAGTTGAATCAAGTCAAACAGGTCCTCAGAGTTTGCATGGCTTTAAATCTTTACAAAAGCAGAGTGCCATATGGATCTCCCAAATAATGCCGGATGGGTTTAAACTGCCTATCGGTCATCAGCCAAGCGCTTTCCCGTGGAAGAACTCCCTCACCTCCCTTTATTTGGTTTATTCTTATTCCTAATATGCCCATTTTTAATAATTGAATGTGCTCCCTTTTTTCATCTATTGAAGTGACAACATTAAGAAATTCTGTATGGAGAATTAAACAGATTAGTTTTCAGTAGTAAAACTAGACTAGAAGATTTGGATAAACCACATTTGATCAAGGTGGACCCACTCACCCCATTTTTGGATATATTATTATATTCAAAATCAGCTGAATTATTTTATATAAAGGGTTATCTAAGGTATTTTTTTTGTGTGTGTGGGCATCACTGCTCTCCGGTGGTGGGAGTAGGAGGCCCAGCCCCACTGCTGGAATTGAACCTCCGTCCCAGTGGGCCGCAGTCCTGCGCACAACCACTACGCCACCAGGGCTCAGCCCTATCTAAAGTATTTTTAGGAATTTTTGCATCTGTGTTCATGAGGGTTCAAGTATGTGTTCCTGAGAAATATACATACAGGAGTAACAAAAATAAACCCAGATTTCCCCCCCAAAGTTATGTATATATATTTTTTAGCTAAACAACCATATCATCTTCAAAGTACTCTCTATTACACTTAATATGTTTTTCCAAATCTGTGATTCCATTCTTGGAAACATTTTTCAAACTCATCCATTTAAATGGCTGACAACACCTCTCTCATTTTTTTCTCCATCTTTTTGATGTTATCAAATCGCTGTCCTTTCATGTCCCTCTTCATTCACAGAAACAAAAAGAAGACACAAGGAGAGAGAAAATTCAGGTAAATAAGGTGTGTGGGTCAAGAGAGGTATGCTGCTTTTTATCCAAAATTGGTGCACTGAGACAGCTGCATGAACAGGTACATTATAGTGGTGGCAAAATCAATCTTCAGTCTGCCACAAATCAGGCCTCTTTTGTAATACACTGTTACACAATCTTCACAGAACCTCTAAGGTTGATTAGCAGTCTGATCTGGTGGAATGAACTCCAAATGCACTATAGGTTGAGATTTGTATTTCTTAGGAAAGTTGACGAATGTCCATAGTGAGACTTGTCATCAATCAACATTTCACCTTTTTTGAATTGAGAAGAGCACTTGTACACTTGAGTTTTCACTATAACATTGTCCTTTTAAGCTAGGTTTAACATCAAAACAGTTTCTGCCGCATTTTTCCTGAGCAGCGAACCAAATTTCACTGCTGTATGCTGTTCTTTTACATTGGGCATAACAAAAAACGAAGTTTGAGTGAAACTGCTTTTACAAAAACATTCACCAGAGAGAACGTTCCCAGGCAATGCCAGCCACTGGGTACACTAACAGAGTGAATTGCTGGATGATCTAGCTGGCAAAAAATGTGTACTAGCAACGTTCCACTCTGCCCAGCACAATTCCTATTTTTGCTTATTATACCCGCCAGCCTGAAATTAAATGCTGTCCACCTGGAATGATTAGAGATGTATTTCTGACTCTTAAAATTTCTGGGAGTCAGGGCTGAGCCCCGGTGGCGGTGGCGTAGTGGTTGTGCACAGGACTGCGGCCCACTGGGACGGAGGTTCAATTCTAGCAGTGGGGCTGGGCCTCCTACTCCCACCACCAGAGAGCAGTGTCGCCCACCCAAAAAAAAAAAAATTCTGGGAGTCCAGGGTTAAGTTAGGGTTAGGATATTATTTTTAAAAAAAAGAAAAAAAATTTCTGGAAGTATTTGTTATGAATTTATATTATTTATTTCTTAATCATATATAGGATTCATCAGTGATGAATTAAGAGTTTCTTTTTCTTTTAGAGGTGAGAAAATTTTAATAACAAATTATAATTCTCTTTTAATGGTGATTATTTTTCCACATTTTGTTTTGTTATAAAAGTGTTATTATTATTGAAAGAAAGTTTCACTGGACATAGAAGTCTAGAAAATGAGGCTTTTTTCCTTCCATAAAAATTCCACTTCACTGTCTTCTGACTTACTTTATTTTTGATATAAAGTCGGCTGTCATTATTAACTTTATTTCTATTTGTATATCATATCTTTTTGCCCAAGGTGATTTCTATGATATTTCTGTGAACATCTTTGACCTTATGCTTGAGTGTGGTTTCTTCATGCTTCTTCTGTGGTTAGTTTGTTTATGGGCTTATACCTAAACCACAAAACCAGAATCACTGCCCTGGAGTAACCTAACTAACAGAGACCCTAGAAGGACAGGGTGGAACTGTCCCTGAGTTTCTGGACTTAAAATCTTTGTGGGAGAAGACAGATTCATGTGTTTCCTGAAGAAGGTTTGGGTCATTGGACTGAAGCCCACTGAGTCACCAGAGTTCCTTCATTTTCATAAAATCTGGAAAAAATGTTAGGCACCATTTTTTTTTCCCTCTACCTACCTTTCTCTTTCTTCTCCATGCAGACTTAAATTACATGTAAATTAGGCTGCTTGAAGCTGTCCTACTGCGTGTTAATAGTTTACCGTTTCTCCCCACCCTTTTTTCTCTCTACCACTTGTATGATTTCTGGACTTGTTTCTTTTGATTGATTTGCTTTCTCTCCATTAGGGGTTGTATTTTCCTTCTCTTTTGTATGACTGACTATTCTTTCATTAGATGCCAGGCACTGTGAATTTTACATTCTTGGAACCTTCATTCTTTCTTATTAGTGGCAATTCCTTCCCCTCCTTCCTGTGAGATGCAGCTAAATTATTCTGGAACCATTTGATTTTTTCAAGACTTGCTTTTAAGCCTTCCTGTGCAGTTCAGCCAGTTGCTGTGTTGATTCTGGCTCATGGTGACCCCTGTGTGTATTCAACAGATGTGTGCTCCATGAGATTTTAAATGACAAATGTTTTGAAAGCATGTTTTCTGGCCGTTTTCCCAAGGTTCCTCAGGGTAGACTTGTAGCTGAACATGTCAACTATTTGCACCACTCAGAAATGCGCCATTGAAGCTTTTAATTTGTTGCTAACCTGATTCTTATCAGGGCATTGTCCTTATGAAGTTTCTGGTGGTTCTTCCATGGGAAGTTTCTTCTGCGCTTGCCTGATGGGAACATGGACTTCTTTGCCCTGTGTGAGCAGTAAGGATTGCTACTACACTCGTTCCTTTTCTGTAATTCTTTCTCTGATCTCAGGTAGTACCCCTTTAGAAGTTACTAATTAGCACTCAGCTAAAGACTTAAAGACTACAGGTTTCAGGGGTTGTTTTCTGTGTAGCTCTCTCCTTTTGAAATTCAATTCTGAATTCTAACTGCTTTTGCCTTCTTAAATTCCAGTGTCTCTTCAATCCACAGATACTCTCAGAGTTTGCTGATTTCTCACTCTGTGCAAAACTGGAAAGTTTCTCTGAGCAATATTCTGGGGACACCTCATTAGTTTCCCTTCTGAGGATAACTATCCAGCAACTTAAAGTTCCCCTCTGCCCATAAATATTCTGTTGACTTTTTCCCCATCTCTGCCTGCTGCCCAAAGTCTATTTCAGACATTTCTCAGTTACTAAAGATTGTAGGTAAATCTAGTTCTTGTTCCTTCATCATGACTAACACCCAGCCTCAAAAGCACCAGGCAGTAAAACCTTCATTCTTCTGAGTTGACATTCTCAGAATTTACACTTTGGTCTACATAATTGGATCCAGTTTAGATATAAGGCTATTGGTATGTCAAAGACATGACTGTAACCATTAGAACCATGCCTCTCTTGGGCTCTAGGCCATGCAATTTCATTTTCAAATTATCCTTTGCCTTTTATTTGTAATATGTAAGTATTTTAAATTACAAATGCAATTAAAATAACTTTTTGTTGGTTCCTTGAGGATAACAGCCATGAGGTGTTAATGTGAATCACAAGGTCTCATTTTACTATTGGTTGGGATAGTCATGCACAAATGAAAACAGATTTAAATATTCCCCAGAGACAAACAACTAGGTATTGCAAACAAAATAATTAAAGTTGTTTGTAACGAGCACGCAAATGAGAGCTGTGGAAGATCACTCACTATTGCAATTGTTTTTCTGCTTAAATATCTGCCTGGGAATAAGTTGGGAATTAAAGGGCCCGGGTAGATTGAAAACCACAGTAGCAACACCAAAAAGCACAAAAACACAACAGCAGAATGAAAAGTTCTGGCTCTGTATTTGAAGAGAGTTACTTAGGCCCAAATTTCCAATGTTAAAAATTGTAAGGTTCACATTTCATGGTAGGAGTCTGGAGAGCTCACGCTTTCCTCGTTACTTCTTCTTTCTTTCCGTAAATACTTGACGCGTTTGTGTTTAGCTCTAGGAAGGTAACTCATGCAACGGACACCCCTGTCCTTCAGGAGCTGCTTTTCATTTTCGCTCCAAAATGTATTCAGAGATTCAACACAGCTGGAGAGAGATCTCCAATATAGATGATAAGGCAGGCAGGCAGGCAGGCAGACAGACAGATAGATGAATGAACTTCTGCAGTTGTTTTCTGGGTGTTCCCTGGGAACCCTGAGAATTCAGGGCCCCTAAATCACATCCGAGTTGTGGAACATGTGATTCTTCCACACAATCATGTAGAGATTAGACAATGTTTAAATGTGTGGTAGCAGAGTAAATGGAATTGTTTATGCAGCTCTTGAGGCTTCTCTTCTGGGCTGAATTTATTGTTGTGTTATTGGGGGAAGAGGATCCTGTCTCTGACCACTTCTGTAACTGCCAACTTCTATTACCTGGAGAACTTTCTTCTTCGGCTCTGCTCTGAGTGTTGACCTTCAAATTGTCTAGATTTACCCTGCCCTCTAAACAGCAGACAAAACTATTTTTAGGTTGTCTCCAGTTATTTTGATGCTTTTTTTCCTTTTCTTAATCCCACATACTGACTTGCTGAACTATACATTTCAGATCCAATTCACTGTCTATTTCTGAATATCATATCTAAAAACGTTAGGGTTAAGGTGAATGGTAAAATCACTTTTAGGAATTGATTCTAAATTACTTTATATATTCTAACCCCTTCATAGTATGGAAACTGCATGGGCAGGGATGGATAAAATGGATCTTTATTAATATTGACTTTATCATGTTGGTGGGAGCTGGAAGGTCATTGAGGATGAAAGGAAAAGAAGGAAGAAGAAAATTAGGGGGAGTGTGGATGAAAATGGGAAAGGAATAGTGAAATCCAAAAACATGGAAGTAGGACAGAGGGGAATGAAGAGAAGAAGCTTTTTTTTTTTAAAGAGTGAATAAACTTAAAAAAAAACCAAACTAACCAAAGCCCAGCAGTCCATCCATAAATTAACAGTGAACCAGAAAATATTTAGTGACTACTTCCATTAAATGGTGTGAAATGTGTGTGTGTGTGGGGGGGGTGGTTGTGGGGGAAGGTGGCTCATTTGAGGGCAGATACCTATTTTATATCTATGGCCAAATAAAATAGAACAAAATGTGATGAAATAAAAACTGAAATAAAGTACAATAAAATAACAACTAACAATGGGTGGTTCTTGGTTCTTTGAGGTTTACTTTGGCCAGAAATAGCTGATAGATCAGCAATTTCCTAGAAGGAGAGAACCAGCGAGGACTAGGATGCTTTTTCAAATGGCCACAGGCAGCAGAAGGTCTAATGGGAGCAATAGGAACTGTGCATTGTTGACTGGGCTGAGTAGCACACCTGTGAATACACATGATGAGTCAGGAGGTGGCATGGGAGAGAGCTCTGCCACCTTATTCCTGGGGAGCTTGGATAAGACAGGCAGGTGTAATGTTGCCTTACTGTGAGAAGTCATTTGTGTTATTTATAGAAATAAAAAGCAACATGACTTTTGAACTCTTATCCCTTTTTTCTTAATGTTAAAGTCTCATGGATTCTCTTGTGTATAAGGAACCAGAAAGAATACATATAGAGTGGGCTATCTGCTACTATGGACTTCCCTAGGAATTTTCAGGGTGTTATAGAAACAATGGGGGTGATTCTGGGAGGTGTTGTTATTCTATTACCAAGGAAGATAAAGGAATTAAATATTATATCCAAGTTCCATGAGCAAGAGAAGGAGGAGCAGGATTTGAAGCTCTAGTCATCAGACTCCAGATTCTAAAATCATTTTTACCCATCGATGTAATATTTTAGACTTGCACTTCTCAGTCTTTAATGTGCATAAGAGTCAATTGGAAAATTTGATGAAATGAAGGACGATTAGAAGGTCTAGTTTGTGGCCTGAGATTGTATATTTCAAACAAACTCTCAGATGATGCTTATCCTGTTTGCCTATGGTTCACATGGAGAAAATTGAAGAGCAATGGGAGGGGACCCTCGATGGCAATTTTCTATGCACTTTTTATTGTTGATAGTTGCCATCATATGAGCTCCAATTAATGGAATCCAATGCACACCATTTCCATAATTGATTGTGAATCATGACATTGAAACTCACACAATTTTCACCGACTTATTTCTATAAATATGTCACTAGACCTTCCTTCATAGTCCATCTTAGTTCAGAAGCACTACTGACACCTCAATATCATAGCAACACAAATACAACAATTGATATCTTGGTAGTGGCTGGCTTGAGTCTCACTCCTGGGAAGTGAGAATTCAATCACTGAATCAGCAATGTCTCATGTAGCCTATACATTTCGCTGCCATTGCATATATTCTAATGCATGTCAACCCTACATGAAAGAGTAGAATTATCTCTGTGACTTTTCAAGATAGTAAATCTTTATGGGACTAGAAAGCCTTCTCTTTCTCCTGTAAAGCAGCTGGTGGTTTTGAACTGTTGATCTTGCAATTAGCCACCCAGTATACTCCCTCTATCACCACCTATAAGTAGATCCTATTTAAAATTTGGAGACTCGTATACATCTCATGAATTTTTAGGGGATAATTGTAACACTTATATGAAATAGTTGGGTATACATTTGGTATCCTCGCTAGGCCATCTTCCCTTCTGGAAATGTAATGAGTGCCAAGTGTTGGCAATTTCACCTACGGCTGTAGCAGGATGCCCTGATATCCTGGGAGCCTTACTCAGCATCGCCCAATGTAGTCTATGGAAAGGCAAACACAGAAGTCATTCTAGAAGGCCTGTGGACTTCAGTAGGAATGATTCATTGATCACATTCTTATTTAGTTCTCCCGTTTTCTTAGGTTTTTCTATGTAGGCCAGTTTTTCTGCAAAGCGTCTCTACCATCATTAACTTTAGGTTGCTGACACCATTTGTTTTAGGAGGAAAATAAAGTTTATTTCTCCAGAGATGCAATAATGCTGCTATCACACAGATGTTTGATAGATCTAGGTCTTTCTGGGGACCAAAAGGAAATGACTAATAATGTGATTACAATGTTTTATGCAGTTTAGAGATCTATATAAATGTTTAATATTTTCCACTGCCATTGTGAAGATTAGATAAAAACTGATTTGAAACTAGTTTTAGTTTTGAAACTAGTTACAAGTATATATGTTTAGAGAAAATAAATTCTTATCTTTTTAATTGTTGCTTTGTAATATTCACCTTATTAAAATGATTTTTGCTATTCCACACAACTTAGATTATACCTTGTAAAGACTTTTCTATATATGAAAAAAGCACAAGCATGTCTATAGCATATCTATAAAAGCATAAAATTATATAAAAATTCCCATATGTCCTCAATCCAAATTTTTCTATAATTTCTTGATCTCTGTATCTTTTAAAAACTGACCATTTCAGATATAGTTGAAGTCTGTTCTGTACCCTTTTAAAAAACAATATAATTAAATTCTGAATTAGTGAGGATATTTTCTATGATGAGTAACAGAAAATAAATATCTGAACTAAATTTCCTTCAATAACACAAGAATTAATTTATAGAATGCCCTTAAGATAAGCCATGAAATTTCAGGGTGGGATTTTTCAGAAACTACACACTACCCTCAGAACAGCTTCTCTTTGGTCTGTTGAACTCAGTATATAGATTTGTGCTTGGGTTGAATACCCCCACATCTCAAAATTCCAGAGACAAAAAGGTGCTATCTCTTGTTCCTTTCTGTTCCAATAGGATTAAGGGAATCTTAGAATGCCCCTCACATCTCAATAAGAACAAGGTCTTACCCTCACTTAGAAGAGTATAAAGCTGTAGAATCACCCATATTGACTCATGTTAAGTTGTATGTACCACTGGTTTGTGCTATAGGTTCCCGCCAGTCATGATAGTCACATCCAGGAGGGCACCTGTTCACACTGGTGTTATGCCAGTATGGAATATTGAGAAAGAGCACTGGATCAAACACATTGTTGCACCCTTTCTACCACTTCTCTGTGGTGAAATATCTCCAGAAGTTGGTGCATATCTAACACACTTAAGCTGTTGTTGTTGTTGTTTGGGGTCTGACTCATAGCGACTCTATGTACAGCAACACAACATATTCTCTAGCCTGCATCATCTTCACAGGCTTTTCTGTTTGGACCCATTGTTGTAGCTTTTGTATCAATTCATATTCCTGTGTTTTGCTGAGTTTCCATTTTTTCACACGCGACATCATTTTCCAGGGACTTGTCATTTCCCTTATCCTTACTGGTAAAATGACCAAAGTACCCGAGACAAGGTCCCAACAGTCTCACTTCTAAGCAACATTCTTACTGCAATTTTTTCAAAGGGAAATTGATATAAAATTAAAGTAGTTGTAAGCAAAGTATGATCCAGAAAATGAAATACACTGAGAAGAGCAAAATGATTAAAGGCAATGAATGTACATGGTGTTATATGCACAATCATACAGTATTAGCTATAACGATAATCTACCAGTAGCTTTAGTGACACAGTGGTAACTTGTTGGGAGGTGGTTTGCAAGGTCCTAAGTTTGAAAGCACTAACTGCTCTTTGGGGGAAAGACAGGGCATTAGACTCTTATAAAGAGTTGTCAGCTGAGCCCTGGTGGCGCAGTGGTTGTGCGCAGGACTGCGGCCCACTGTGATGGAGTTTCAATTCCAGAAGCGGCTCCACAGGAGCAAAGGCTGAGCCTCCTACTCCCACCACCAGAGGGCAGTGATGCCCCCCAAAAAAGCAACAACAACAACAACAACAACAAACAAAAACCAAAGAGTTGTTATCTGGGAAACTCACAGGGGCAGTTCTACCCTGTTCTATAAGGGTCATTATGAGTTGGCATCAGCTCCACGGCAATGATCAGTGAGATACTCAAGTTGAACAAGTATGGGGAAATGTGTGGGACTGTATATATATATATAGTATATATAGACCATAGTATATAGAATATATATACTATAGAGTAGATATTCTATATTCTGTATCTAGAATATATACAGTATATAGGATGTATATATATTGGACAGGCTATTTCTAAATATGTTTTTATATATACACTGTAAATATATAATTTAATATAGTAGAGCCTAGGGAGGGCAAAATTATGAAAACATTTTAGTTACAACCAAACACTTTGAAGGAATAAATCATTGGGCCCACAGGCTCAGGTCCTAGCCTTGGAGGACACCAAAGTCAACTGGAGTAGCATAGTCCACAAAAATAATAATTCTACTTTGGGGAGCTTCAGCTGGATTCCTAAGAGTTTGTGATCAACCATCTAAGATGTAGCAATTGGTGTCTCCCACATGAAACAAAGGCGAGTAAAGAAAGTCAAAGAAACATGGAAACAGTTAATCCAAAGGATGAGTGCATCAAATGAACCTGAGGGTCCTTGGCCCTGAGACTCCAAAAACACTGATGGGAATTCCAGCAAGTGAGTGCATAGGCAGATGTACTAAACATGTCTACTAAAAATGCTCAAGAGATTAACTGAAATAGACATAGGACTGTGAGCTCGAGAGCAAAGGATACAAAAGTAGACTGAGTACCAACTCAGAGGAAAAGCTGAACAAAGGCAGTGAGAGAGGAGGTAGATGAGTGAATTATGCACTGGCTAGATGAGGTACAACCCTCATGAACTTTTGCAAGCAATATTAAGTAGATATAGTAGCTTGACAACAAAGGATGTTGATGACAAGAAAGGAGCACTCCTCCCTAGTCTCCACATGCTCCTGCGAATCAGAAAGATATTGACATCAGCTTCTGTCTTTACCATCTAACATACAAAGATCTTTGATCCCCACTATGTCCATGCCTAGTCCCTGCTATGGCTGAATTTGAGCCATCCCCTCATGTAGTGTGCTCTTTGTTTAACACCTTAGTCTGAAGGTCCATAAAACAAGTGTTATCACCTTCTCGACATGATTGCTGAAGACAAAATGGGTGCATAAGCAACTGTGATGAAGAAAGCTGATGGTGCCCAGCTATCAAAAGATAGTGTCTGGGGTCTTAAAGGCTTGCAGATAAACATGTGGCCATTTAGCTCAGAAAAAACAAAGCCCACATGGAAGAAGTACACCAGCATGTGTGATCATGAGTTGTTGATGGGATCAAGTATCAGGAATCTAAGACCCAGAACAAAATTATACCCAAGCTGAAAGGGTTGGGGTGTGCATGAGGTGGAAACCGAATGCCCATGTGTAAACAGTTGGACATCCCTTCACAGAGGGTGTCACAGGGAAGAGAGGGAGCCATCAGGAAGCAGTATAGCACCTATGAAACACACAACTTTCCTCTAGTTCTTTGGTGCTTCCTTCATCCCACTATCATGACCTCAATTCTACCTCAGAAATTGGTTTGGAACAGAGCATGCACACTACTATAGGTAAGAGCCCACAACACAGGGAATCTAGGATAGATAAACCCTTGGGGACTGTGTTAGTCTGGGTAGACTAGAGAAACAAATTCATAAACACGCATATGTATATAAGGGAGAGGTTTATATATAAGAGGCAGGGAACATTGAGAAAGCATCCCAACCCAGTCTAGTCCAAGTCCAAAAGTCTGATATTAGCCCATATGTCTGATACCAATCCATTAGTCCTCTTCAGACTCACCAAGCACATGCAATGATTCCAGGACAATCACAGGCCAGTGGATGCAGAGTCTTGTGTATCCAGTAGTGGAAGAAGCATCTCAGTGCTGGCAAGGGTCTCTCCGTGACCTCCCAAGCATTTCAGCACTGGCAGGAGTGTTCACATGGCTTCTCCTGCCACAGAAGTCTTACCCTCCAGATCCTCCACGACTCAGGGTCTGTCAGCATGCTGTCATCTTGTCTTGTCAGTAGAGCATACCAAGAGACTGAGTTGATGGCTTCTCATCTCCATGGGGGAAATATTGCGAGTTTTCCCAGATTTCTCAGAGAAAGCCATGTCCACACAGAGGTCTCATTGGCTATCTCCATATTGACAGGGGAGACTCGACCTCTATACTCTTAATCAAATTAGAACCAGTGTACATGACTGCCACAGGGTCCAAAAAGGAGAATAGAGATACCAGGAAGATTAAAGGATGGTGAGGGGGGAAGAAGGGGGAATTGATCACAAGGATCAACATTTAACCCCCTCCTAGGGAAACAAATAACAGAAAAGTGGGCTAAGGGTGACGAAAGACGATATAAGATATGGAAATATGAATCTATAACTTATCAAGTGTTCCTGAGAGAGGGTGAGTGGGGGAAGGAGGGGGAAGAAATGGAGAGCTGATATCAGGGGCTCAAGTGGGAAGAGAATGCTTTGAAAATGATGATGGCAGCATATGTGCAAATGTGCTTGACACACTGGATGAATGTATGGATTATGACATGAGATGTAAAACCCCCCAATAAAAGTATGTAACAAAACATAATAAAACAGAATGTGTGTTATCATAACAATAGAATGAATCCTGCTTGATTTCGGGCTACTTTGAGTAGGCAGGAACTTTTTACTTAAAGAGAACAGCGCCCCTGATCTCAGATGCCTTCTGTAACTTGAAAGAGGTCCTTTTGGGTCCTTTGAGTCCCAACCCTCCTCTGAGCCAGAGTCAGCTACTTCTGGGTCAGGTGCACTAAACCCTGACAACATCTAGGCTGCTGGAACTTCACCTAAGACCAGTGTCTTTCCCTCTCACGCCTACCTTACCAGCTCTTTGGCTGGCAGAGGAGGCCCATCCACACTGAGATCTTTGTCCTCATAGCCTTCTCCTCGTGGCGTACTTGCTCCTGCCGCGGTTTCCCTTTTTCTTTGTTATTTTTCCCTCTTTTCTCTTCCTCTCCCTTTCCTCGTTTAAGAAATTCTTTCTCTATTTCCTTATTATCTTTCTTATGTCCTTTAATTTCCCTTAGTTTCTTTTACTTTTCATTTTTCTTCACCTTGTATACTTTTACTTATTCTATTTTTCTTTTCTTTGTATTTTTTTTTTTACTTTTCAATTTAATTTTTAAATTCAACTTTTTGCTGGTTTATACCTGCTTTCTCCCATTTATCTTTTTGTTTTTCCTTTCCTCTTTTCTGCTGTTTCCCCCCTTTATTTTATTTGTCTTATCCCATCTGGCAGTAAACAGTAACTCTGTTCACATAACCTGGTCAAACCAACATCTTCTGAAGCACACCACTGGGTGAGGGCCTCCAACCACTCCTCTACCACCGAATTACTGAGACTGCAGCCAACACAGCCAAATCCGCTTTCCACCGTGTTGCCTAGAGATCAAAAAGTGAACTGCAGACTCTCACATCTTCTGTCACATACACCAGGAGACAAGTGGTAAGCATCTAAAAACACACCCCAAATGCTATAATCTAATAAATATAAACACCCAAACATCACAATACCTTGATGAAACAGACATGAAGAAACAAGATAAAATGTTTCAACAAATGACCAGTAAGCAGAGCCAAAAACCATTTCTGAGAAAGAATTCCATTGGAACTACCTGATAAGGAATGATGTGTAGCTATAGAAAGATCAAGAACACTGTAGATGGAAACAAATAAAATGCACACAAAAATTTGAATTTAGGAAAACATTACCAGAACAAACTGACAATTTTTTCAAAAGAGAAGAAACTATAAAAAACAGCAATTAGAAATTCAAAAGTCTTAAACTAAGATTTCATAAATAGATAATACATTGAAATGGAGAATGAGTAGAAATGAGATCATGAAAAGCTAAAATAGGAGCTAGAGGACAAGTCTGTCATGCTAATCTGCTAGAGAAACAACTCGAGGGGGGGTGGAATTTAAGCCTAAGAATTGTGTAAAACAGTTGGACAAACCTTTGGGGTAAAAGATACAATTCTGTACCTCACAACAATTTAAAACCTTTTCAAGAGCCATAAATGTATATTTGAAAACAAATGAAATGAAATCACCATAAGCTGAATGATAGTCATTAAATGAAACTATGCTGGTTTTATTTTCATTTTCAATTTTACTTCAGAATATATATATACACACACACACACATATATATATATGAGATCCAAATATGGATGATAAGCAGCATCTTGACCCAAGGTACAAGGCATCATCATAGCATAAGGAAAATTGTTGAAGAGTTTGGTGATGATTTATTCCATAACATTCTTAAGAACATTAAGATATGCATTCAAGAAGTTTAATGAACCTCAAACAGGATATCCTCCCCCCAAAAAAATTATCGAGATATATCATAATGAAACTTTCTAAAATCAAAGATAAGGAAAGACTCTGGAGAGCAGCTCAGCCAAAATGAAATTTATCCTCAAAGAAAGCTAATAAAAGTAAACTCTGATTTCTCAGCAGAAAACATGCAGCAAGGAGGCAATGGTATGACACATACGCAACAATGAAAGAAAGCAAAAGAATCATACCAAATCAAGAATCATATGCCCATCAAAATGGTCCTTCAAGGGCTGAGCCCCAGTGGCTTAAGTGGTTGAGTGCAGGACTGCGGTCTGCAGGCTTGGCGGTTCAAATCCAGCAGCGGCCCTCAGGAGCAGTGCTGGATAGCTACCAAGACCACCAGAGGGCAGTGATGTCCTCCCCAAAAATGATCCTTCAAATATGATGGTGAAATTAGGACATTTTCAGAAAAATAGAATTAAAGGATTTGTAAATTGCAGACCAATTTTAAAATAAATTCTGAGCTGAAATCTTAGGACAGAGAACCAATAACAGTAAACAACAACCTGAGATTAACACACATGGTTATATCACCCAGAAGTCATCCCAGATATAGAAGTATGAAAAGTAGAACAAACGTACAATGTTGAAAATAGGGAACCAGAGATAACAATTTATAAGAAAGTTAGTTACAGAGTACA